>KZ678444.1:0-74458 GCA_003019895.1 Coniella lustricola
TTTAATTAATCATATCCCTCCCCTTGGGCTACGCTCTGTCACCACCCACCACAATACCCACTCGCACACACACACACACACACACACACACACACACAAAAGTTTAACAAATTCCCCTCAAAAACAGGCGTCATTGAATACCTCCGCAAATTCGGCTACTCAGACTACCAAATCTACCTGCTCCTGTCGTGCGCGCCCATCCAGGGCCACATTGCCGGCATCGTCGACATCCCCAACGCGTGCACCACCATTGGCCTGCCTATGGACATTTTCGACTTTGACATCACCCCCGGCGGCGGCGGCGTGGCGGCTGTGAAGGCGCGCAAGCTTGATTTTGGCTCGTGTGCATTTGAGACGGGCGTGGACAAGGGCGAGGTTACCGCTGGTGGTGGCAATAGTGAGTTCAGTTTTGGAGGTGGGTTGACTTATAAATGAGGAGAGTAGGGAGGATGAGGATGAGAGTACAAGGACGAGGGTTGGTGGGGAGGTGTGGGAAGGACAAGCAATGCAAGCAGAGAGGTTTGTGTGATGTGTGCTAGGTCCTGTTGTTGGAGACGTCGGCAATCTATCAGAGCGTATCAATATACTGGGGTCCTTGTCTGCTATACACCACAGCCGAGTCTACTAGGTCAAACACACCGTCGATATCCAGCCCAAGGCTAGGTGATCTTCATCTCAGTCAAGGCCGAATGTCCCGTCTCCTTCATGTGCTTGCCGGCATCTGCCATGCCAGCGCCGATCCAGCCACAGCCGGGAACATCGCACTTGAGGACAAAGTCGGTCGTGTCGGTAAAGTAGTGCTGGTCCTTGAGCTGCTTGGCTAGTCGCTGGGCCATGGTGAGGACGACGTCATTACCGGTATCCCACCTGACTTCGTCAAACTCAACAGGCAGGCTGAGCTCCATAGTAAAGGCAATGCGGTCGTAATGAATGCCAGAGTAGAGGAGGAGGCAGCGGGTTGCCTTGGACTCGCCGTATCGATCTATACGTTGGGTCTGTGATGTATGTCAGTCTCGGACCGCAGAACGATCAATCTGCGATCGAAGAAACCAGCATACCTTGACGTCGACAGAGCAGATCTCAATGTCGTAGATATCCGACAGAATCGACAACTCAATGGCGCCGCCCCAGCGATCAGGATCCTGAAGCGTGCGAGCATATCTCTGGGGGTCCATCTCCAAGACCACCTGGCTGTACTTGTCTGGGTGTGCCAGGATGTAGTCGGCAACCTCTCGCCGCAGCGACGGCGCTGGGTCTTCTCTCTGAATGACGCCACCAAAGGCAGTGAACATGCAAGAGTTGTCGTCTGGCATGACACGCAGCGCTGTCGGATGGCGGTTAGCACTAGCTTCATGGGGGAACGCGTCCCAAAATGACTCACCCAGATAACCGTCCTTCTCAGGCCATTCTATGACCGTTGAATCTGCCTCGACCTTCTTGGGCTGGAATGCAGGCCCGCTGGAAGCGAGAGCGCCTTGTCCAGCGGGCTCCGGTGCAGACTCCTTGGGCACAAACGTGATGGCTTCGCCTTTGAGGCCCAGAGGCTCAATGGAAGCGCTCAAATCGCCAAGATCGATCGTCTTGAGGGGCCAGCCATACTTGAGCGCGGCAGGCTCCGCACCTTGTTTCTCCCTCAGATGGTCGAGCAGCTTCTGAATGGTCCAGTCGGGTGTAGCAGTGACTGTCTCCACCCAGCCGGGGCCGCGAACTCGGAAGCGAATGTCTGACATGGTATCTGTAAGGTCTGCTTGTCTGCTTCTGCAGGATAGTTGCACCTTGTCTCTCAAAAAGCGTCGTAGATCTGCCAAGGATGCCAAGGCCCAACTGCCAGGAACCACCAAGCGCTGCGCAGTGGTTTGAATCACACAAAAGAAACAGGCCGCTCTAGTAAAGGATAGGGCGTCGACTTGGTCAAGAGAAGCTGAGCAATCAGTGATGACCACCTGAGCTTAGTGGCCCGCAGATGAGATTGCTTCGTGCTGCTTGATGGGCTGGAAGCAGCCGGTGTCAGATCCGCTCAATGGATGAGCCTTGTTGTGGTTGGAGGTTGGAGGTTGCTTGTTGGCAGGCAATCTGTCCTTTGGTCCCCTGGAATGACAAGCTGTAATCTTGCGCACACAATCTGGAGTAAGGATGGTCTTCTTCGCAGTGATGAGTGTCTGGTAGGTGCGCCGTAGAGAGGTTCGAATGCGAAAGCTGTCGAGACGAGTCTGACGATGGGATGACGTTGGTGGTGGGGAGACGGAGCGAAGAGAGGGTTCAGATGTCGACTGGCGTGACTGGCGTGAGCAATGCCTGTGATTCGCATTAGATGCCCTTTGTGGCTTTGGTGTGTTCTCAGTCATGGGAAATGCCATTGCCCTGCACGTCAAAAGCCAAGGCTAGGAACAGGCTCGGGACTAGCCGCCTGCTGTTCCACTCTTGCCCTGCCCTGTGCTTGGATCGAGAAGCCATCCATGGCCCATCATCTGTAAGCTGGCTGGCCTGTACAGTACGATGGTTTGGGAACCTTGCCAGCTGCTGCTGCCAGCAGGTACCCAAGTATCGTATCTGCATGGCAAGTACTATGTAGCCAGGTACCCAGACATGCAAGCATCCAAGTGCCTCGTTAGATATCCACCCATGCTTAGTCACGGCTTTGATAGCTACTTACAGGACCAGCTAGCACGGCAGCCCTGAGTGCCCCACTTGCCTGGACTGCCCCAGGGCCCTGCTTGCCTGTCTCCAGTACGAAAACATGGGGTTGGCTGGGCAGCTGCGCTGCGTTGGCTGCGTTAGCACCTGTTGCCAGCGTCCTGCCAGCCCGCAGTCCAAGCCTAGCCCAGGGTTTGTTTCCGGGGAGCCCACTGCCAGCCCGCTGCAAGTCAACTCTCGCCGAGCGCGTATAGACGGCAGTGGTTGTCTTTTTGGACAGAGAGCGACAGCCACCTTGTGGAAGACAACCAACTGGAGCGGGGCCTGTGACTGGCGGGTTTGTCCAAATACCAATACTTTACCACTATCCTGCAACGGTCCCTTCCCTGTTCCTGCTTCCGCGTCTTCAGTCGCTATTCATGCTCCTACCGTGACCAGAAAGCCGTCTACCCTTCCCTATTTCCAGCAGCCACCGCGTGTTGCACCCCTCAGCTCGCCCCAGAGCTGCCATCCGGCGCCACTTTCGCAAGCAGCCCCCCAAAACAAAGCTCGGCGCGTGTTGAGCCGTTCGCTCGCCCACAACCCAGCAGCCTTGGCGCGTCGCCCGCTTGACAGCTCGCACGAGCACTTGATGCTCTCCCTCTCTGCGTCGGAGGTTTTGGAGGTGAGTAGGACATGGCCCGTAGCTTTCAGTGGCTTATGGCTGTTTCTATACGCTGGGGCGCGCTCGCAGTGCCACACCGCACCCTGCATCTTCAAAGTAGCTGGCTCCCGTACTTACGCCTGTTGAATTGCAGGAGATTGTGCCAGTGCCAGCTCGTCCGATTGTCTGTTCCCGAAGCCAGAGTTGAGATTGAAACGCGCTCTCCAAGGTCACTGAAATCTGCCATTTGCGACTCGAGGTTGTAGCGCCCCAACGATTGCCGACCAAGCCAGTCTCGATCGACGGAGGTAAACGCGAGTGATAAAGGAAGACACGTGAAACGAACAAGACAACCTGAACAAGGCGTTTCTGTGCTGTTGACGCACCTGCCGTACAAAAGAGACCAGCAGCGCGATTCTTGGGTGATTCATCATGGCGCCCCGGTCGAGAGACGAAATAACGGTCCGGGACTCGATTGAGGCCAAGCTCGACGAGGACGTCAGTATGGAAGATGCACCAGCCGACACAAATGGCGCCGCGCAACACAATGGCAATGGATCAGGCCCTGGTCCACAGACAGATGCTGATGCCGACGCAGATGCTGATGCCGATGCCGACGCAGATGCTGATGCCGATGCCGACGCAGACGCAGAGGGTGAAGCTGACGCGGAGGGCGAGGTGGATGAAGACGAAAGCGCAGAAGCTTCAGCCAGTCGAGGGTCAGGACGACGTCGAGCCCCTGATACACCGCACAAGCGACTCCTGCAGCTCATTGATTCTGTCAACAGGTATCTCTGTGACATTGTGGAAAAGTAGGTATCGTGTTGTGCGGACTCGGGAATTCGCTTTTGGGTGCCTGTTGTGTTGTCTGATTGCTAATCAACCTATTTTCTCTGGTCGCAGCGGCGAACTGCTTACCGCAGGCTTTCAGCGACTTCCCAAGAAAAATGACCTGCCGGATTACTATGAGGTCATTTCCAATGCCGTGGCGTTCAGCACTGTTCGAGTAAGCAAACCCTGACTTAAATGTTGAACTGTGTATGGGCCTCTAACATGAAGCCAGCAAAAACTGTTGAGGAAAACGTACACAGAATTCTCAGAATTTGTGAACGACGTTGCGCGGATAAGTCATAATGCGCAAGTGTATAACCGTCCATCGGCACCCATTTTTAGGGATGCGGTTCGGCTTCGCGAGGTTTTCAAGGAAAAGCTAGAGGAGCTGGTCCAAGATGGCAGCATTCAAGCCAGTGAAGCTGTGCTTCCAG
Source organism: Coniella lustricola (assembly GCA_003019895.1). Lineage (NCBI taxonomy): Eukaryota > Fungi > Ascomycota > Sordariomycetes > Diaporthales > Schizoparmaceae > Coniella > Coniella lustricola. Next base: position 4,543 of record KZ678444.1, read on the forward strand.
ATTTTGGAGAATTGCCTCCGGTGGAGGACTCGCCGCCGCCCGATGAAGATGCCGAAGATGAGGACCAAGACCTGCAGAACGAGTCAGAAGAAGACGACGACGACGACGACGACGACGATGATGATGATTCAGATGATGAAGGCGGCGCGCGACGCAGCGGTCGCAGGCGCGGCCGATCTTCTCGAAAAGACGGCGATGCAGACGAAGATTATGCCAAAAAGCGCGGCCGGCCACCCAAAGTCTTTACGCCGACAGAGGCCCGCATCAATGCCGTTCTCAAGGGTCTCAGGAAGCCGCGGAACGATGATGGGGAGCTGCGCATTCTTCCATTCGAGAGGCTACCTGACAGACAATTGAACAGGGAGTACTATGAAGCGATCCAAAATCCCATTGCGCTCGACCAAATCAAGCGCAATGCGAAGCGCAAAAAGTACCGCAACGTGGACGGGGTGTTGATCGATCTCGAATTAATGTTTAACAATGCAATGCGGTATAATGAGGACGACAGTGATATATTTGAAGACGCAAACGTGCTGCAAAAGGAAGCACGCCGCTTGGTGGCTCAGGAGAAGGCAAAGTCTGACGAGGCTTTTCGAGACGATGATGGAAAGCTACCTCTGTCCGAGGCTGAGCATAATGGCCAGTTGTGGAGAGTTGGTGAGTTGCAGAACTCGTGCCCCCTTCCCCCCCGAACCGGCGCTCTTTGTCGCATTTTTGGCTCTCTCGCGTGTACGTGCGCTGAATGTTTGCGTTTGCTAGGTGATTGGGTACACATTCGCAATCCCAACGACCTACAGAAGCCGATTGTAGCGCAGATCTACCGTTTGTGGCAGGACGAGGCCGGCAAGAAATGGATCAATGCGTGCTGGTACTACCGACCAGAGCAGACGGTGCATCGCGTGTCGAAGCGCTTCTACAGGAACGAGGTGATGAAGACGGGGCAGTATCGCGACCACGTTCTGGACGACATTGTCGACCGCTGCTTCGTGATGTTTCATACACGGTACCACAAGGGCCGGCCACGGGGACTGGCGCGCGACAAGGAGGTCTATGTGTGCGAGGCTCGCTACAACGAGGACCGGCACACATTCAACCGCATCAAGACATGGACCAGTTGTCTGCCTGACGAGGTGCGCGAGAAGGACTACGAAATGGATCTGTTTGCTGAGCCGCGCAAGCTGCGAAAGGAGCCAACCCCAATTGCTCACCTGTTGGCCCCCAACGCGAAAAAGACAGATCCCCTGCCTAAGCCGAACTGGGGTCATAAAGACGCACCACCTGTTATTGGTGGTGTGCATATGCGGCCCAGAGAACCCAATGTAAGTCACAGCCCGCTGTTTGTTCCCTTGTTTTTCCCTCTTTTTGTTTTTGTTGTGTTTGGGACCGAGCATCAGTGTCCCTCGAGAATCTCTCACTTCTTTGATTGCTCGTCGGAGGCTTATCATCACTATTGCTCCCTTTCTTGCACCAACGTGCAGCCCATTTGCACTTTTTCGTCGTGAAACAAGCAGCCTTCCAGTTACTGGGCTCCCTTGGCTGAGTTGTTGATGCCGTGCTCTTTTGATTGCATTTTTTCTTTTTCTGTCCTTTTCGTCCCTGCAGCCTTCTCCTCTCTTCGTCTTGTTACCAACTTCTTCCGCTCGTCTCTTCGTCTGCACGAATCGAGCAGCAAACGCGTTCCCCAAACAGAGTTTCGGCAGCGAGCGCGCGCTTTTCTGCCAGCGTTCCACAGCCCCAAAAAGCACAACCCACACGCAAAGCCATGTGCTCTGGTTAGCGAGAAAAACTGACGACTGGATCCCGCGACTAGGATTCCCCTTCGCCAGAGCCCACCCCAGAGCCAGCCGTGGTTCCACCGCCGCCAATGGCCGGTGACCCGATTCGCCGACAATCTGTGCCGATGCCTCCTCACAATACTGCGTCGAATGCTTTTCATCCCGGCGCCATGGGCCCGGTTCCTTCTCCTTCTCCTGCACATGCACATGCGCATCATTTCCAGCAGGCCCATTTTGCGCCGCACCCTCATCAACGCGCGCTTGGCCACAGTCAGCAGCAGCCCACCGCCGTCCCACACCCGTCGATGCAACCGCAGCACCAGCAGCTTCCACACCATTCACACCACCCGCAGCACTCGCCCGTTCACGTCGCACCGGGCGCGCATTACGCCCCACATCAACAACAACAACAACAACAACAGCAACAGCATCAACAACAAGCGCAACCACATCCTCTCTTCCACCTTCAGCAACACCAACAACACGTCCAACAACAGCAGCAACTTCTTCTCCACCAACAGCAGCAGCAACAACAACAACAACAGCAACAACAACAACTTCTCCTTCAGCAGCAGCAGCATCAGCAACAACTTCTTCTTCAACAACAACAGCAGCAACTGCTGCAGCAGCAGCAGCAGCAGCAGCAGCTCCATCACCAACAGCAATTTAGTCAGCCTCACCACCAAGCCCACTTTGCGCCGAGCCCTGTCCAAGCTGGTGGCCACCACTTGCAGAATTCCAACGCCTTCCACGCGACAGCCTTCAGTGTTCCGCACACCGCGCCCGTCCCTCAAGCGCGCATGCCGATGGCTCCCATTCCAAACACGGCCGTGATCCCGCACGTGAATGCGAATGCCAACGCATACATTCCGCCTCGACAACCCGAAGTCTACACGCTGCGCAACTTGGACGTCCAGATCCCACCCGAGGTTCGAGAATACTATCAAAAGGATGAGGAGGGTCGCGTGCTGTTCTTCACCGCACCACCCCTAAACCGACCACACCCCAATGTGGGACAAGAGAGCGCAGGACTCGGCCACAGCGTTCGCTACCTGTCGGACCTACAAGAGCACCGGGCCAACAGAAAGAGGCTGCGAGAAGAGCGCGACGAAGCCGAGAAGGCTGCGCGCGCGGAAAAGGCTGCTCGCGATAAAGAGCTCAAAGAGCAAGGCGAGCGAGCCCTGGGTGCAGCAGCTGGTGCCATGCTTGGTGACTGGATTCTGAACATGCAGCGCAACAACGAGGCTTTGCAGATGGAGATGGCGCCCACTCGTGCTGCCAAAGCGGCTTGGGACGCAGAGAGGACTGCCCAAAAGGAAGGAGCTGCTTGATTGAATAGCGTTTCGCTCGGGCATCGATTGCCTTTTACCAAGTGACGCGAGTGCAATTAGAGCAGGTCGACAAGGATTTCCATGGCGAGCATTCTTCTCGCGCGATTTAGACGAGACTACAGCCGACTCTCAGACAAGAGAGAAACCATGGTGATGGCCTGGTCTACCTTGTGCACGGCGCAATTTGCTTTTATTATACGGTACGGCGTATGGGAGCATCCTCCTTGGCGGTCTCAAAAGACGCCGTGGGATATACCGGGTCAGTTGAGGGTTGCGACAGTCTCGTCTGAGGTGTGTTGGCATTGAGGAAACTGCAAAAAGCAGTACTGCGCTCGTTTGGGAATCCTGGATAGAGGATCACTTTGAGTCTGAATGGCTGTGGGTGGATGCTCAAAGGCAGAGACGGCCTCGGTCTCAGTCACTCGGGCCAGTATTTGATGTGCACCTGGTCAATGTGCTGCTACTACCAGTGGCAGCTCTTTTTCCTCCAGCAACCACCAAGGGAATAATGACAAGTGGATTACTGCTTTACCATGGATGGCATGGAATCTGCAAGCATAGTCGAAACAAACAAAACAACATTATTAGCTAAAGGGGTTCTTTTGGTATGTGTACATGTGATGAATTGATGGTGGACTGTGTAGAATGTGGTTCATGATCACTGATAGACACACTTCTAAAGAGAGCATAATCTTATGTATACCTTGCACTGTCTTTGCACTGAATTTCCACATGGATTGGATCAATATGCACATGCTGAACAAGCCAAATATCTGCATTTTGGGACTGCTCTGAATGACTGACTGGTTTGGTGCTGGCCATGATCGCTGTGGAATAAATAGAGGGGGCAGAGCACTAACCCAGAATAGCAGACAGAGGCCACTAGCAGCGACAGTAAGGGTCTCGTTTCAGCAGCTTCAGAGCCAACTGCACATGAGCCCGAAGAGAGGCTAGGCCCACTGTAGGGTGGGGCATGGACCGCCACTCGCGGGCCTCAGTGCGTTGACTTAGAGGCTCCTGCCATCATCGACTTCAAAGCACCATATGTAGCGATCCTCCAGCCTCTCTTGCCTCCTCTTTTCTCTTGGCCACCTGCGCTCTTCAACGCCACTTGGAACTCGTCAACCCATCTCCCAACGGCAGCGTTCCGGCCACTCTCTCTGCTTTTCTCCCTCTCCATCTGGGAGCATGTTGTCTGCTTGCTGCCGCGCATTTCCACCACTGCCGCGCAGGCTGCTTCACCCCTCTCGGTCCCGTGACTAGTTGCCGCCAAACCTCAAGCAGTTGCGAGCTTGTCAGCGGCTGTCACTTTGTGCTTCGAAAGTTGCATAGTTCCATCTCTTTTCTTGTCAAGCATCCGTCTGTCCTCGCGCAGCCATGGTCAGCTCTCTCGCGTCTTCCACGAAGCGGACCGGCCAAAAGGGAGGCTCCAACTCGCAATCTCCCTCGGTGCCGCAGATCCCCCATCTCGGCAACTTTGACCGTTTATACAAGCCGTTCCGCATCTTGAGCGGCCATGATTTGAATTCCGCCGACGACGACGACGACGATAATGTCCCGCGTCTGGGCAACTGGAAGAAGAAGAAGCGCTGCAACAAGCGGCCCAAGACCCCCAGCTCCATGACACCCGAGATCCTGGAATCCGGTGAACAAGTCGCCACCAAGAGCAAGGCGCTCAAGGTTACCGAACACCTCAAATGCGTGGCTCATGACTCGAGCTCCGAGGACGACACTTTGCTTATTTGCGATGATATCTCTATTGTCGCTCACAGTCTGGCCTCGACCCCGGCCACAAGCCCGGATGTCTCGCCTCTCAGCACCAAGGACGACGATCACCACGACATCAGCGATCTGGAAACCGGCGTTGGCAAGGATGCGCATGTCAAACATGCACGCAAGGCGAAGTCGTTGCATGTATCAGTCTCGCCGCCCCGGCTCCTCACGCCCAAGCACATGCCGCCAGGCACTGTCCTCGACAAGTTGGGTCGCGTGAGACAGACTACCTCCCGCGGCGAAATTATACCCCTCTTCAGCGACATGCAGAGGGAAAGACGCGCCCAGATTTCAGCAATCATCAATTCGCCTCGCATTTCATCGGCCTTTAACGAAGTCTTTCTTCCGTGGGACTCGAATGGGGTCTACCATCCAGGTCTCGGCCCGCTGATGCCTCTTGACTGCCTGCTGCCCAGTGGACAGCCTTCTCAGTCTGGTTCCGAGCTGGACCACATTTCTCAGTCGGCTATTGACCCTCTCTACCGCCTGGATAGGGTCACTCAACTCAAAGTCATTGAAGCTCTACTTGATCCTATTTTTGAGGTGGACGATTTGCTGCGTGAGCATTTTCTCACTGCAACCAAGGCCGCACAGCCCATTCACGTCTTTATAGATGCGAGCAACATTATTATTGGTTTCTGTAAGTATTCGACGTGTGTCGCCACCGCTACCACTTTCCTCTGTCGCTAACTTTTTGGCAGATGGCAAAATCAAACAGGCTCGTTATATACCAATCGATTCACGCATTCGTATCCCGTCCTTTTTCTTTGAAGGTTTCGCGACAGCCATTGAACGCGGTCGCCCCTGTGCCAAGCGCATCTTCGCAGGCTCGATGAAGCCTGGCGCCTCCACCCCAAACTACATGTCCGAAGCTGCCAGTCTTGGTTACGAAATGAACATTCTCCAGCGTGTCAAGGGTTCCAAGAAGACACGGTCCCAATATGACATGATTGTGCCCGGCGTATATATCCCCGAGTCGTTTGACCATAGCCACCGCGAGCAGGGTGTCGATGAAATCTTGCAGCTGAAAATGATGCATACCCTCATCGACACCGCTCAGCCTGGTACCATGGTCGTTGCGACTGGAGACGCCGCCGAGGCCGAATTTTCCGACGGCTTTCACAAGTGCGTCGTCCGAGCGCTTCAACTCGGTTGGCTTGTCGAGGTCGTCGGCTTTCGTGAAAACATGTCGAGCGCTTGGTTTGCCAATGACTTCATGAAGAAGTGGGCGCTGCAACTTCGCATCTTCACACTTGACAATCTAGTTGAAGAGTTCTTGACACCTTACTATTCGTGATGCCAGTCAGCTTTTTGCAAGCGGAAATGGCATACGCATTCGACATAACTATACAACGGATCGTAACTTTTGTCATTTCGCAAAGGTTCACTAATCCGTTTCAAGACTTTGCATCTCTTGCAGATTTGGTGTCTTTCTTTCTCTTTTCTTCTTCACTTATCATTTCCCCGTTTGTACGGCGTTTTTGCACTACTCGTCTGGGTCATTTGGTTCTTCTCTTCGTATCTCATTCAGCGATACCCTGCATATTGTGGCATTCTTATATGCAACACTGGCGTCTTGGAGTGTATGGAATGCTTCATTGAAACATACAGAGGGAGGGTACAGGAAGTGCATGGAAAGACTGGGTAGACAGAGGACATCATGGGGCTCTTGGGCCATATTTTCCAGCAGGTGTTCTTACTGAATACCGATGGCATACTAATTGGATGACATAGTCTTTCAGAGAAGATCCACAGAAACACAAATTTGGTGTGGACGTTGTTCATTCAATACATGCAGGGAGTTTGGTTTATAGGGTAGCATCAAGATATAGGGTACGCGGCACGGAGGGATCTGGTTGCTTTCATCACCTATCACTGGGGGCATAATGCATTTGACGATCACGGCTCATGGACACAAGTTGATTCCTTTTTTTTTCCTGTCTTGTGTGTCTGGGTGCATTTCTTCAATGATCGGTATTCTTGACTTAGTTTGGTAGATGGTTATTGATCGCTTAGTTCTGTCTACACGGTAGGCTCGAGCGGGCGCATCGACCGTTATGATTTTCAAGGTCGCCGCTGGATTTTCGCACGTACATAGGAGTCTTCTCGGGGGCACGACATTGGTTTCGGGTATTCTACTGTCTTGTGTGTGTTCTGGGTTGACTCCTGATTTGTTGGGTGTTGTATATCATACTGGGTTCTTGTCGTTGTGATTATCTATGAATTGCACTGCATAAGGTTTTTCTTTCGGCACGAGGAGTACATGGAACTGGGTCGGCATTAAAAATTCAGAAGGAGGAAAGAGAGAGAGAGAGAGAGAGAGAGAGAGAGATGAAAACAAAACTTCAAACATCGATAATGCTTCTTCTTTATTGCTTTGTCCATGGCATTCCATTATACCACCACGGTAACTGCCACAACCATCGCTTCACCTCACCTCATCCACTGTTCCATCCCCTCTCTATATTTTGCTTTCAGCAGCAGAATAAAAGACAACAAAAGAAAAGGCCAAAATAGTAATTCACAAAAAGTCATAAGTACATCATGTACACACATAGAGTACAAACATATACCCGTCACCAATATTCACCACATATATAATAACAACAATAACAGCGACATAACAAAAGATCAACATGCCAACACAACCATCTTCTTTTCATTTCTTTTGCTTTGCGTCCGGCGCGCACAGAATTACTGGTCGAAGAACGTATCCGTTCCCTCAAGCAAGATTGCTTCAGGAGGAAAAGGTTCGTTTCGCCATGGAGTATGTATATGTAGGTAAGCCTACACCCTTAAAGTAGGTAGGTGGAGTCAGAGAAGGTATCAAATATTTTTTTTCTTCGTCATCTTAAAACAAGGAGAAAAAAATGACTGCTGTAAACGCAAGAAAAAGAAAAACGTGGGGGTTTTTTTTTTCTCTTTTTCTTTCTTTCTCGCTTGCACAAGCCGACCGAAAAGAGGCCCAACAAAACATGCTTGTAGGGCGGAGAGGTGGCTTTGCTTGGCCTGTCTAGAAGTTCTCCTTGCCCCAGACGTAGTTGAAACTGTGCGTGATATGTTAGCTTCTAGTCTTGTTCCATTGGTGTGTATGTTTCAAGGAGAGAAGAAACCACGCAAGACAAGAACACAACTTACCCAGGCTCACTGTACTTGTTACAGTAAATGTGCAGCGCACTGCCCAGCCCCTTGGGTCCACAGAAGAAGACACCGGCCTCGCCAGGCGCATGGAGCTTGCGAATACCGCGGAAAATCATGTCCCAGTTGGGGCGACCAAAGTTTGTCGGCGCACGGAGACCGGTAATGGCGTCCTTGTCCGAGTTGACGTCGTTAATCATGATATTGGTGGCATCGTCGGCCTTGATGCGCGCCGTTAGGTACGTGTGGATCTCAATGCGCTGGTCCACGTCCTGCGCCTCAATGGCCAACAGCAGCGAGCGGAACCACTCAAAGGAACCAAAGTCACGGCAGACCCAGAAGAAGTAGACCTTGGCGAGTCTCGTCTTGCTCTGCGGGTAGTTCATGCGGTACCAGATAGACTTGAGGATGGAAGCAAAGGGCGTAACACCGATACCAGCACCAACGAGCACAGAGACCTCGTACTTGAAGACGTCTTCAGAGGCGGAGCCAAAGGGACCATCAACATAGACACGGGGAAGCACGCGGCGCAGCGCAGGGTCAACATCTGCATTGTCGCTGTTGACACCAACAACGTTGGAGCCCTGGGCCTTCTTGTCCCACTCGCAGCCAAGCGCCTTGGAGACACCGCGCGTAAAGTCACCAACGACACGCATGTGGATGGAGATGTAGTCCTCCTCGGGCGCGCTCGTCAACGTAAAGGGGTGGTATTGCCAAATGGACACCTCGGGACAGCTGAAGAAAATGTACTGTCCAGCACGAGTCTTGGTGTTCTCTTTCTTGATTTGAATCTCGCACACCATGCTCGGGTGCTGAATGACCTTGGAGACATATGTCTTGTGGCGACCGCGCATCTCACGCGCAACACGCTCAGCCAGGTAGACGAAACCACCGTACATCCAGTACTGCCAGAACACACCAATAGCCTGCGTGCCGACCGAGATACAGAAGGGCGCGACATCGGGCTGAATCATGCAGAAGGCACCGTGGACGGACCAGAACATGAAGAAGACGATGAACATGTGGTGAGTGTACCAGAAACGCTCGTAGTTTGCGCGTCTCGGCTTCTCGACAGAGGTCAGAACCATGGATGTCAGCGCGATAAGCATAAAGTAGCCCGACCAGCCGGGGCCCGAGGTGAAGTTGGCGAGGAGGAAACCGTAGATGCCGAGGTTGTTCTTGGCGGAAATTTGAGCCAAGTTGTTCCAGTGAGCAATCGTGTGCACCCAGCTGAAGAAGAAGATTGACCAGGCGACCGTAATGTGGAAGGTGATATTCTTGTCGAACTGTATGATACCGTTGAGAGGCGTCTGACGGGCCAGCGAGATGAAGGTGCGGCAGACGGGGAAGAGGACCATGGCCACGTCAAAGTGAATGACGAGCGCGGCGGCACGAGCAATCATGTACGTAGGCCCAAAGATGTCGCGGGCGCCTTGCAAACTGTCCTTGACGGCATAATTGACGAAACCAAAGGAAAAGACCATGGCGTGTAGTATCGCAAAGACGAACACGAACCTGGATCGATGAATTGGGTCAGCAAAGAAGACACCAGTGCGTCGTAGCGATTCCGTCCCCTTCTCAAGCTGAACCTACATTCGTCGGTAACCCTCGTTGACCATCCACCTGTCGAATCGCTCTCTCGTCGTCAGTTCCTTTTGTCTTTCCTGGGTCATGGACCCCGACAACAGCATTCTCGTCAGAGGCGTCCATCTCGACCGCTCCGAAAGCTTCTCCTCGCTGCCCGAGAAGCGCGGGTCTTTGTATTGGTAGTAGCTCATTGTGGCGTTGTCACGACGATGACGTTCTGAAGTGCGTGTGCAGATTCCCAGATCAAGCTGCCGTGAGCTCCTCCACCATGCACTTTGTCACCGAGTCGAGTGAGGCTTCGGGATGTATTGGTAACCTGCCAAGTCCGGGTCGTGCTTTTCTTCGAGGCTTGGCCAAACACGTCTGTCGTCAAATCGTCCACTTTTCGGTTCGATCGATCTCCGGCAACGTTGGAAATGTGTATAAAAAAAATGATTCAGAGCCCGCTGAAGTAGTAATCAAGTACAATAGTAAAGAGATACACTCGAACTGTGCAAATGAGAGAAGAGAATGTATGGACTAGGCCCTCTAACCTGAACGCGAACGTGAACGCGAGTCTGCTGCTTCACTTCACGAGGGGAGCGACAAGACCAGCAAGCAGCACGAAGCACAGGTGACTCTAATGGGAGAGGAGAGAAAATTAGGTGACTAGACAGAAGAAAGGAAGCAGGACTGGGGGGGGCGAGGCGGCGCGGCGGGAGACGGGAGAGTTAAGAGGGTTGCCAAGACGGCGCGGCCTGAGCAAAGCAGACAGACTATCACCCAGCAGGAAATATTTGAACGAGCCAGTCCGACTGACAGACAGACAGACAGACAGGAGGAGCAGACCAGGTGTAACAGCAAGAAACGAACCTGGTGGGGCCTGCGTGAGGGAGCAGAGGCGACCCGGCCAAGGCAAGACGGGCGAGCCGTGAAGCCGCGCGTGTACGTGTAGAAAACGGTGTGTCGAGCAGGTGCCAGGTGCCGCGGTAGGGCAACATGACCGGACGAAGCAGAAACACAGCAGCCAAGACGAGGCAGCGTTCAAGATGGGCCTAGTATCAGGAGCCGGCACCCTGTCTGAAGACGGTGTTGCGGTGGTTGTAGCGGCTTGCACAAGGCTGCCCCCAGGGGGGCTTTGGTGGATCGTTTCTGGTGGACATGGGAGAGGGCCAGCGCGAGTGCTGGGGCTGCCGGGGGCTGCTGGGGTAGCGGGCCAGGGGGCCGCTGCAGGTCCATGTTAGCACTCGCCTATAGCGTTTTTGGGGGGTGCGTGCCCTGAAAAACGACCCGACTGGTCACTTGCCCACCTCGCTGGCAGCCCGCCGCTACATAAGAGGCTTAAATTTAACCTCACGCAGCCAAGAATTAGGAGCGTGGAGCCAAGCCGTCTGGCGTTGCAAGTCAGCAGACTGGCTGGCAAGTCGCCAGCGCAAGTCTGAATGGCTTCAGCAGATCAGAGCACCATCATCCTGAAGAGTCCAACTCGCGCCACGCCACGCCATGTTGTGTTGTCGCACATCGCAGGAAGCCGTAGGAGCAGGTGCTGACGCTGACGACATTGGTGCTTTGCTGCGATTCGAGGTCTGCAATGATCGTCTGGGGCCTCGCTCAGCCAGCATTGCGCCGAGGCATCGAAGCTTGCTGTGTGTTGTTGTTGGTCGGGCTGCGGCAGCAGCTGCATGCCTTGCCTGAGCCCCTGTTTCTTGCCTGGTCCCATGCAATCCCGGGCAGCATGTACCGTGAAAGGTCGCGTTTGCGCACGCAGAGCACAGAGGAAGTCTGGGCGCCTCGCTGGATGCAGGATGGCGTGGATGGGTTGCCAGAGAAGCGAGAAGGTGTGTGCTTGTGGCAGAGAGTGGCCTTTGGAGAGTGTGGTGGCCGACATGGGGCCAGGTGCTTGACGAATGCAGGGGAAGACGCCCTGGGGGCAGCATGCGAGCCATCTGATTGGGCCTGTGCAGACGCTGCCAGGGGGTACCCAGCTTCTATAAAAACCACCACGGCTCGCTACAAGCCCCATCTGACGGCCAGTGTCGCAGGCCGTTTCGCCAGGGGGTCCGCTCTGACATTCTGACACATGGCTCCATCCTACCGCTCGTCCTCGCCTTTGCCTCTGTCAAGTCACGATCCCATGCAGGAGAGCAGACTGGGTTTTTTATCCTCGTGGCTCTGCTGCTCTCGCGAGCATGAGGGTCCTCGTCTGGAGTGCACTGCTGCACTTGACCTGCAGCATTACTGGTCGGCCTTCGAGAAACACATTGACCCAGATACGTCCACCTACTTACGTGCATGTGTGTTTGGACTTGGATCGGTCGCTTTGTTCTTCGTGATCTCAGACCTGGCTCTTCGTATTGGTGGACAGCTGCGCCTTGCTAGCATTCGACCCGCCGACTCCAGGTGCGCATGGCGCATGGCCTCTGTTGGCAACTGGACAACTCGAAACAGTCGACCAGGCGTCGTGGGTACGGGACTGTGAGATCCAAGTCTTGAGACGAGCTGCCTTTCCTCTGGTGTTTACTTGGGCATCAGTGTGGCCAGGACAACAGACGCAGTAGATACGACATGTGTATGCGTGCATTGACGAACCGCGAAAGGGGCCAAAACGATGACGACGGGACCATGGCTTTCCATGATGCCTCCAAGGTCGCCTGTGCCATGTTGTGTGTGAGCACTTAGCTGGCTTGCGTGGTCTTTTTGTTTCTCCGGGCAGGAAATGGCATTGGCAATCAGGCCACGTTGGGTTGTTGCGCTCGCTCTCTGAGCCTGATCCGTTTCATCCTTCTTCGTCTTCGCTCTCTGTGTTGTGTCGATATCGTCCGGGCAAAACGCATGACGAGCCAATGTTTAAGCAGGTTGCTTAGCGGGAGTCGTCTCAACTTTGATGGCAGCCGTTTGCAAGCAATTGTCCGAGCGTTGTGTGGAAGCAAGTGTTGAAGAAAAGGTGAGATCTAGGAGTGACACACACCTACACAGCCCATCCCCATATCGCGCCTCTCGTCTCATAGTCCCGGTACTGCAGCTGCAAGCTTTGTTACAAGCAATGCACGGCCTCCTGGCCAGGCCGTATTCATGACTCTTTTGCTTATCTCAAATTCTTCTTCTTCGGAACCATGGCCGAATGCTTCCTAGGCCAGTCTTTGCTTGGCCTCTGATGCGGCCCACGGGCTAAACCTTCTTCCTCTTGCTGACTCTTGCTGGGAGTGGCTCGGGTCTTGAATTGCGATGTATGATGGTGGATACTTGACCGTTCGTGGAGCGCCCTTTCGCAGGCGAGTAGTGACTGGAACGTGTCCATCTACAATCTAGACCTTGCTGGCGTGTTCAAAGACAATAGTCACACAGCCTACAGCTTTCCTGGTCAAAGAGTTTTGGCAGCCAGCAGTCAATGGAGTCATGTCTCCTGGTTAAATCCGTGTGAGATTGCGTACGGTCTTGACTGCGATGCTGTCGACACTTCTCTATGAACGTGTTAGATCTACCACGTGGTGCCTTTTGCTGTCCAGCAACTGCACGTCACTGTCAGGCTCACGGCCAATGTTTCGACTGGTTGAAGTGCTCTCTCTGGACATAGTTGAAGCTGAGGTGCTCCCCGCCCGATGGGGCCTCAGCAATGAGTAGTTCAACGATCATTGCTCAGCTTCGAGCACTTTCTTTCTTGTTAGAACACGCAGAGCAGCCACGCATCGGTTGCAACTAACGGATAAGTTGTTGTGGTGATATAATATTTCTCCGTTATCTACCAAGACAGATGACTCTCAACGTCTGACGTCGCTATAGTCAAGCCCTCCACTCCTGGCTCATCAACCCTCGAATGACCTTTGCTCCCACCAGCCAGACTCCATCTATGCTGAATTTCTACCCTCTCCTAGCCATTTTCAAGCCACCGAACCGATGTCTCATCCAGCACCTCCCTACTCGCTTCCCAGCCCCGCCAAATCCGGAATCCCATCGCGATCCCACGCAACAACATCCTCCCTGGTCGTCTCCCCCTTCCACATCCCACTCAACCGGCCCTCCTTCATCTGCAGCCACGTCACTCCCCTCAGCACCGTCTCAGGCTGCCAATAGTCGAACCTCCTTGGCGGCTTCGCATCCGTGATAATCACCACGGGCGCCCGCGTGTAGGCGACCGCCTCATCCCAGCCATACAAGTCCCCATCCCACGCAAACGACGAGCGGATCTCAGCCGCACCCGCAGCCCACACCCCGCCGTGGTGGAACCAGCAGCCGAAATTCGTCGGCTTCCACGAGTTGGCCACGCAGCCGTACGTGAGCTGCGGATGGTCCCGCACGAGGTTCATCCTGTGCGCTGGGATGGTCGGATGCGTGAGGTTGGTCAGGATGAAAGTGAGGTCGCGGCGGTGGCGGAGGACTGCAGGCAGGATGCGGAGGCCCGCGAGGAGACGGCCTTCGGAGGCGGCGATGGGCACGGCGATCTGGCGCCAGCCTGGGTGGATGGACGAGGCGGCGCGGAACTGGGCGACAAAGAGGAGGCCGAAGGCTGCGCCTGGGACGGTGGCCCAGGGGGGTTGCTTCTCCAGGCGATCATTCTGGGGACCGCTTTGGAACAGAGGAGTGTGGTCAGCAGCTGTTTCTGGCCGTGTTCTGGAGGTACATGCTTACCTGTTGGCACAGACGTTGACATGGGATCCCGCTGGAACCCCTTCAAGCGCCTCCTTCACAGCAGCGCCAGTGTTGTCCCATATTTCGGCTCTGCGCTGCTCCTCGGCATTGACGATTGGCGACAACATGGTGGTTCGCTCAATCACCTCGTCCGAGAGATTGTGCAGATTGGAAAACTTTGGCTCACGACGTCCAGGCGCAAGCTCATTGATTCGATACATGTCGTCCGGTGCAACACAGGCAAAGCCATCGGGCAAGGTGATGGTGCGAGCAAGGCTAGCTCCGGGGGCTGGCGGAGTGTTGGTGCCCTCCGTACCAAATCGGCCGCCGAGGAGGAGGCCGCATTCAGTCTTGGAAGGCTGTTCTGGTAGCGTCGCCATTTCGAACGATGCGGTCGGGTATGTCCCAGTCCGTTTGTGGTGAATGAGGAGGATGGTTTCTCGCTGTTTGTGCAGCCTACTTGTGTCTCTTGACTTTCTCAGTTTCACACAAGAGATTGTCAGGCTGTTGCTGCTGTAATTGCAACCAGGAGAAGAGGTGGTAAGCTCCATCTTGGTTTAAATATGTCTGGATCTGGCAGGCCGTCTGTTGATGCGAGTGAATGCGATCTTGAGTAAAACGGCGAGTGACCGAAGATGTCTGATGAGTGTGTTGCTCGAGAACTGAAATCCAATATGATTGAGTATGTATGGTGAGAATCAAACTCAGTATATATGGTGAATGACTTTGGAATATTCGATGATTCAACAATTTCAGTCAATTCACTGCTCAGCAGTGGTTCCGTTCTCAATTATCACTAAGAAAGCTGGACACAAGATGCATACAGTCACATGTAAAGTGAAGAGCTGTAAGTGATTGAACAGCAAGCCACTTTTTTGCTGCAATGCTCAACCTCCTGTCACACTCGCGCTACCTTGACCCTGGAATCAAGGCCCCTCGCTTCCCATAAGGGTAGTAGTCACAATAGCACTATTATCACAGCGCATATCGGCTGCCAAATGAGGATAAATGCGTTTGCTACAAGGGTGTCTGTCGCTTGCCAGTATGAAAACCTACCTTTGCAAGATATTGTGTGCCGGGTCTGGTATGTTCGGCATGGTTTCCCATAGAAGATGATGGCAGCAAGTGCTGAAATATTCAAATTCAACATGATGCTCAAAGCCCCTTTTATCACGAGCTGCTTTCAACCTGGTTGCATAGGATGTGTTGGCTGTGGCTGAAGCTTCAAATAAACAGAGTCCAGCTTTCGGCTGTGGGAGGTTTGCCTCCAAATATCGCATGATTTTTCGATCAATGCCGCCATCTCGAGCTGTTGATATGGAATTGTAAATGGCAAATATCATATTTCAAAATGGAAAAGTCCCTAGGCAAGATAGCCTTGTATAAGTCATGCCAATTGTTTACCTAATACACAAGGCTGACACCTTTTACACTACGCAGCTCAAGGAGGGAGGATCATCAACAGCCCTCTCCACAGACTCATTTTGATTATTCATAATCTGCTCGGTTAGCCAGGTCAAAGCAATAAGGTTTATAATCATAGTATAATTTGATCACAAGCTGTTCGTACGCGCAATTTGCTACTTCTGTTTATTGGCATTGATCAAGCTTGCAGAATAATTACTTAGATACCCAGTATGTATGTGCCTAGCCAAGCAGCAGGCCGCAAGCTGCGGGCTATAGCAAACTAAGACACAGTTTGATCTTTACTCTATCAGCTTCAAGGAAAGGACACCTCTCGGAGAAAACGATTTGAAAGTTCCGAGGATGCTTTTGCTCTATTTTGTGAAGCTATAACGAAAGCGTTGCTGCAGCGTTTCAAAACTCTTGGCTTCCTGAGTTCCTCAAGGTTGGTTGGACCGGTAGTCTCTAGTTACACCCACTTTGATGTCTGTCTGTAAGTACATTTGCCTCATGAATGCATTCTGCTATTTCCAGACTGCAGTTCCAAAACAAACATATGCAAACAAGGCTCAGACAGGAGTTTGTCATTATAAGCTGAATTTGTTGAGCAGATGTCACAAGCAACTGGCTCCAATCCTCCGTGGCGCAATTGGCTAGCGCGTCTGACTGTTAATCAGGAGGTTCGTGGTTCGAGCCCACGCGGGGGAGTTTTTTGCCCTCTTGCCGTATCTCAGCTTTCACTTCGACTTGTATCTCTGACAATTTCTTCTTTTCTATTTTGCTCTTTGCATTTACAGGCTGCGTGAACTTGAAACCACAGAGCTTTGCAACATGTGTAAATTTGGGCGGTTATGGACACGGACAACATCAACTTTATTGTCGTCATGACAACTGGGGCCATTTCTTGGACATTTTTGTATTTTATTTTCCCTCGCGTGGTCTTCAATTAGAAGAGACGCTGGTTGAATATCCGAAATTCACTTCACTGGAGTTCTTCAGATCTCATTAATTGCGACTCTGTTCTCTATGTATTGCCCGCTGGCTTTGCACGTCGATCTCTAGATACCACAATAATACCAGAGAATGAGCAAAAGCTTCGTGACCACTAACAGAAATATAGTCAGCAAACGTCTCTTCAAGGTCAAGACTCAAAGCTGGAGGCGAGTTGGTGTTGCCACCACCTCCCTAACATGGTAGCGTGGGAACCTGTCGGCTTCCAGCACCCTTACACGACCTCGCCAGCATCAACGGACGGGCTTCCAAGTAGTTGCGCAACAACACTCGCAGGGCCGAGCGGCACATATGATACTGGCCATTTTATACAAGCCTTAAATTTGCGTATGGGCAATCTGGTTCAGCTGACTTGGGCAGTGGCCATGAGCCAGCTGGGATACAAGCTGAATTCCCTACGTCTATCAAAAACACTGTTGCCACCACATTGTGGAGGTGCGATTGGGACGAATGCTTGAGCAAATAGGACGAAAATCGCTCACATGTTGGAGCATTCAATGTCCGTCTTTGCGAGTCGAGCGTTAGCGAGCCCATCTTCAGTATCATATCACCGATCATCCCTTGTCTTGGTTAACTCGACCAAGCTCTGACTTCTGAGCATTACACCACAGATTTCTTCTTGAAATGAAGACACTTCGTTCGCCCACACAAGTTCGAGCGCATATCAAGAGTGCATTGTGTCGTTCAGAAGGCTTTCGATAAGGGCGCCCGGATTGAGTTGATTGCAAATCTAGGAGGTCGTTTATCGGTGGGATTAGAAATGATAATCAGTATACAAAAGTTTCCTGCTGATGACATCTTGAAGATACTACTAGCTTTTGAATTTGACCATTCTTCCCAATAAAGAAAGTGTCCTATTACCCCCAGGGAACGCCCGCAGCAGCGAGACGGAATATCACCGATATGTGACCGCACACCAGGAAGAATTGGTCCTTCGATACTTGGCCACAGCCATACTACGATCAGATCAAAAATCCTCCTTTATTCTCACACCGTAGTCTACACAAACACTCACCAATGGACCCACCTACTCAAGTCTCGACGCCCCGGTCTTTTCATACATGCGAGAAACGTCCTTTCGTCGCGCCACAAGCCAAGGGAGTGCATTCAAACGCATGCTTCTATCAGCTACCCGTCCTGTACCTTTGTTCCGCCCTATTCCCACGTGTTCGGGGTGAATTTGACGCTACCAATTTCTAGTGTGAGTCCATCTTACGCGGAGGTTTGGGGTTTGTAGTATGGCGCGGTGCGGTGCGGGCCGTTTGTGCTTTTGGTAAATCGTAAACGGTAAGTCAACCTCACTTCCTCTATTGTAAAAGGTAGGAATGATTCTTTTGGATTTTGTGCTTCGGATCCGTGCTTGAGTGTTTGGATGCATACGTTAATGTAAAATATCATGAACCTTCGCTATGGTCATGATCTATCTTCTGGCTCTCAAACCAGGCCGCAGCACCCGAGTCTCCAGTACTCATTCGGCAATTCTGGCTCAAATGCTTGGTCAGTTCATCAATGCTGTACAACAAAGATGCTGCATGACGCAAGCGCAGCACATAGTCTTGCAGTGAAAGCGTGAGCTTCGTGGAGACCGTTGTGCAGCACACGCAAGTACATGGACGATGACTAAGTTGTTTATCGTACATGGATAAAGTTGGCTCCGTACTCGCATGTCTTGTACCGTCTGTGTTGCAATCAGATGTTCAAGCACGCAACGCACGTCTTGGTTGTCGGACTGGAATAGCTTAGCATATACAATCTGGAAGCTCTTCGTTGATTGAATCATTATGGGAGAGGTTGATCGTGCGAATATGAGTCTTGGTTCAAACAAAAATAGAGAGACTAGCGAGACTAGCAAGACTAACTGACGTTTGAGCTGGGATGCAGTGACTGTATATCAACCATGTGGTCAGTGGCGCTCTACAACAGCGACAGACACTGGTTTAGCGATTTTCGGTATCAGCTCGCTTTGGCAGCTAACGGCACATGTTGATATCCATCCAAGCACACCCATAATCGACCTGAGCTGCGTTTGCCAAAATGAAATGCAATAACTCAAAACGCCTCAAGCAACATGAACTAAACCCCTTCCAAGAAGAGGCTCAAGGTCGGCCGTTTGCTGCCCTTACCGCAAGAAACCCTCACGTCAATTGCAACCAAAGCGAACGCAGCAGCAAGTACCAGACAAAAAGCGTATCACGGAACCGTATCCGTCAAGACAGAAATCACTACCGTGCAATGTCTCGGGTTTGTTGCAGAAGAGGACGTCCTTTTGCTTGAAGCGAGGCCGTGAGTGACTATGAACGTGAGTCCATGTAAGCCCGGCGACGGAGTAGAATCTAGCAAAATGGTCATCTATCCCATCCATCCAAGTGAATCACAGAAAGTACTCCAACAGAGAGCATCTGAATGTGCATGAGAAGCTGCACATCCCAACATCCAGACATGTGAATGATTATGTGAGGCTCTTACGCCAAGTTCAATTGGCGAGAAGCAGGGGTGCCACGGTCCAGAGATACCCGGGTACTTACCGACCACGCCGACTCAAGTTGGTGAACAGCGGCTGCTAGGTAGGCTGACCTGAGTGAGAGCGGGATATCGCGGAAGCTTGAGGGAAAACTTTTATTAGTCACAACACTCGCATTGCCAGGAGCAAAGGGGGTCTTGCTCAATAACACGGTTTGAGTAGTCGTGATTTTGAGAAAAAACGAAACATTTCTGATTCAAAGCTCCTACATCTCCTATAAAGAGAACCTCATCCTCAAAATGAATATTATCAACCTGTCAAGGTGACAAAGCTGTTGCTCTTCGGCTATGAGAGCCTCCAGGACGCGATCAAAGCTTACGATGACGACACAGTGAAATGCATAGAAAAAGGAGAAAACGCCCTTGGAAAGTCACTGGCCTGTCGCAGCCAAGACCGATTTCATGATGATACTGTGCAACAGCTTATTTCACCAAGATGCAACTTTGCTGAACGTTGTGTTACCCGAGATCCCTGAAATCCATTGCGCCGTGTCTGACAGCTATTCTTCTGGCATGCTGCAAACGCAGGAACCGTCCGGCAGGGCAAGCCGGCCGCATCTTTTTCTAGCCGCATGCAAGGATTCGTCCGTGGGGGTCGCATATCAGAAAAAAGTCTGAAAAGTTTTTGCGATAGCTCAAGACACAGTCAGCGCTCCCATCATCACCAGGTCCAATAAACGCCAGCCATGCATTAAGACGTTAGATCGCTCCGCCTTCTCTCTGTGCCTTGAAAGTGTCAAAATATCTTTCCAACATTTAGTGGGCAGGGACAATCGCGTCTCGCGACATTGTGCTCCACCGTGCAGACGTCTGCCATAGTAAATTCGCTTGGATGCGCGCAGCCTGCGCTACGTCGTCTCGGCTGTTCGAATGGACCTTTGCCATGCTGGCAGGTTGACTGCGCAGGACATGAGTGAGTCGCTACAGTCCAACCGTTTGTTCTAATGGGGGGGGATCGAGCTTCCTTTTCAATGCTTCTGTATTGTACCCGATATCGCCCGACCCAGAAAGCTTGCGGCGCCCGGGGCGGCATTTTTCCTCGCCAAGTTGCTGGGATAAAGTATCCACAGCCTTGAGCCTAGCGGTGGGTTTGGTGTGTCGCCATATGGACTGCTAATTGGTCCGTGATTCACACCTCGACGCCGGAACCGACCTCTCACGCCTGGCAGCAGCAGTCGGTGGGTGAGTGAAGTCTCTTTGCTTTCTGCCACCGCCAGCCAGGTTCGGGTCCCCGTCCCACCCGATTCACCTGACCTCCGCTCTGTCCTTTTCCCTTCCACTCTCATTTTTTCACTCTTCCACACCAAGTACCTCTCTGCCATCAGCATCTTGACCGATCCTCCCCTTGCATCAACAGCTTCTTGTTTTTCACCCTCCCCGCTCCATCAGTCAAAATGTCCGCCACCCGTGTCCTCGCCTCCCGCCTGGCTTCGTCCATGGCCACCAAGGCTGCTCGCCCTGCCATGCGTGCTCAGGTCGCCAAGCGTACCTTCACCACTGGTAAGGCTCACAACCCCTTCACAATTCGAGCTTATCGTCGCACACAACTGGGTCGACCTCGAAAAAACGTCATCGACCCGATATATCATCAGGTTAATTGAAGCCTCCATCGACCCCAGTCGATGCTGGCACACCATGATGTTGCTGCTGTTGCTGCTGCTGTAGCTATAGCTTCCGTTCGATGCTGAGAAAAAGTCTTCTTTCCGCAGGCATGACCTCCCCCGTCCAGACCATGAAGCGCTCGAGCATCATCAACACCACCACCCGCTCCGCCTTCAAGCAGCAGACCCGCCCTTACAGCTCCGAGATGGCCAACGCCCTCGTTGAGGTTTCCAAGAACCTGGGTATGGGTTCCGCCGCCATTGGTCTGACTGGTGCTGGTATCGGTATCGGTCTCGTCTTCGCCGCTCTCCTGAACGGTGTTGCCCGCAACCCCGCCCTCCGTGGCCAGCTGTTCTCCTACGCCATTCTGGGTTTCGCCTTCGTCGAGGCCATTGGTCTTTTCGACCTCATGGTTGCCCTCATGGCCAAGTTCGTACGTGCAATTCCGCCGCCGCTAAATCCCTCACAAGTACCAGAACACCATAGACCTCCTTGAGCAAAATTCGCCACACAAACAGCACACAAAGCAAACAATTACCGAAGCTTGGTGTCTCCTTGAGACTCAATCACAACATGCCCATTCTTGTCATCAACATCATCCTCAGTGTTCCCTCACTCCTCGAATCATCGCAGACCAAGGCGCACGGAAACTGACATTCGCGAAATATAGACTTAAGCGATTTCTTCAATATGTCCTTGACTATTGGAGCCGGCCTTGCCACCACTTGATGGGCCACATGCTGCGAGAGGTACGGTGCGAAGGGACTTGTACTGGCTTCTCGACGGCATTCATGACAAGCACGGGAGGAGCATTGGCGGCGTGTACTGCATTGGAAGGGTGCGGCGGCGGCAATCATAGACCATAGATGGCAAAACCTGGGCAATCAAGTTTTCCGGGAAACCTGTACAATAGAAAAATCCCAGCCCTCCCTGATCCACTGGATCATACCCAAAGCGAATTCCTTTGTTTCCTGCTACCCTCTCTGCTTCCTGGACATCGTCTTTTGAGATCATAGAAAAAGTCCTGCCAGTATCATGATGTCTCCTGTATTGATGCCAATGCTCGGCGCAGCATGCGGTAGTCTTGCTCGTGTGCGCAGCCGTAGCGGCTTCTGTTGGGAGCAACGGCTCGCGGCAGAAGCTCCACCAGCACGTTCCATTAATTAGAGGTACGGCCTGTTGACGCCATGGACTACCAGTGTCCTCGACTCATGCTAGCGAGGCACTTGGACCTGCTCACACAGCCAACCAGGCAAGGGCGGGAAGTCAATTGGGGCCAATTAACCTTCTCGAAGTTCTGCCAAACGGAACAAGATGCCTGCAACTTGCAAGCGGCCGTGTCGAGAAAGCGGTTGCAGCCAGGGAGCTCTCACTATCCATCGTTCTCTCTCACTTCCAAGCTCTTGATAGCTCGCGGCATTTTCTGGGGAAGCAGCTCCATCCTCGGCGGGCCCTTGGATGCCAATCTGTGGGTCAATTTGAGCATTGCTTGGGTGAGAAGCCCCGATAGCTGGCCGACTCGGGCTGCTGCTCCAGTAATTTGAGGCTAAGGCAGAGACGGGGCAGTGGGGCCGATCTAATCGGAGCAAAAGGCGACTTGCAATCCGCGGGACACACACAAAGTTAGTTTTTTGATAGGAGAGCGAACGCGCTGGCTCGGAAATTCGCGCTGGCTGCGCAAAACATCACGGAAAAGCCGCTGTAAGTCGTGTTTCTGTGATGAGGCCGGGTTTCTGAGAAGGAGGAAAGGGAAGGGAAAGAGGAGCTGTCGTTGAGATTATTACCCTGGCCTTCCCCTCATTGCTGCGTTAGAATCACGTGTGTTCTGTGTTGCTGTGCACTTCCCTGGCTGCAAAGGTACGGTTGCGCTTTCCCCAAGATGTCAAACAGGTAGAGTCGCCTGATTTTACCCCACACTTTGGGAAAGACCAGTTGACGGCAGCCTGCGAACCATACAACCCTTGTACTGGCACACTGGCAGACTGAGCGGCTAGGCAGGTGCCACAGGGTGCCTCCTGCTTGTCGTTGCAACACCTTCCTTTATTAATGATCGTTCGAGTCTAATAAACGGCACTGCAGATTCCTGAACTTCCTAGAGTCTGTTGTCTTTCGCTGCAAGTCCGACTTTCTCAAGTCCAGAGTGCATTTGGAGCCTTCAGCAACCCCAACGACTACAATACTCCTGGGAACACGTGACGAAACCATACCCGATTACGATCAATGCAGACTCCTCGTCCGTCTCTCGAGCCAGATTGCCGAGATGATAGCGGTCAGATTTTGATGGGCTACTAGAAGCGATGAGGTGACAATGTGAACACAAACAATGACAATACACGGACAAACACTGTATGAAATCGAGTCAGGCAATAGATAGTGGACAAGACGGTACGGGCCGTTGACAAAAAAACAATAGACCACTAGATGCAACAAGGCGCGAGGAATAGGTGAGCCAGAAGACTACACAGCTTCAAGTTCGATACGAACTTGAGGAATTCTGAGAGAAGAGACGTGGTTTTACCGCTTGGTCCATGTGTTAATCAACAGTGCCGGTCGTATAGGCTTGCAGGTGGTAAACATCTGCATATAATTTGCATGTCTATATGCTTGCAACCAAAGACTGATCTTGCATTGCAACTAATCATAGCAGACATTATTCGACGCCCCTGTATAGTATTTTATCTAACCAGCCGTATATCGATGCTGTTTTGACGCTATAGAAGCCAAAGCCGAATCCCGCGGGTTTTGGACTTGGACTTCCCGCGGATTCTTACCTGCATGAACATTGGGCACTGCATACATCGAACTGTAGCGGAATCCCGCTATACTTCGCGATCATGCTTGGGAAGATGTCTACAAGCAAGAAACCGCGGGATTGGAGCGACAATGCCATCTTCACACGATGAAAGACCACATGGAATCAAGATATAAAGATGGGCTGTCCCTGCCCTCAAACTCCAAACAATGTCTCTGTCAACAACCGCAACAAACCAAACTGGCTCACAAAGCAGACTTTATTTCGCAAAACACATTGCACATACTCGACAATCGTCCATTCGTATAACCCCGAAATCATCATGCCTGGCAACACGAGCGTTCTCAGACAATTTCTGTTTCCCACCAAGCCAACGATCACAGAAGATGAAGTCCCCGATTTGAAAGGCAAGGTAATAAATCACCCTTCTGCAAACCCACGGCACGTAGTTACCTTTGCTAATTCGAACAGGTCGTCATTGTCACTGGTTCCAACACGGGCCTTGGGAAAGAAATTGCCCGTATCATGTACGCCAGAAATGCAACGGTCTATCTGATGGCACGATCCCAGGACAAGACCCGACAAGCCATGGAAGATATTCGGGAGTCAAGACCTACCTCGAACGGCGAGCTCAAATTCATCCGCTTGGACCTCTCGGATTTGACGACCATCAAGGCTTCAGTTGACGAATTTCTTGCCAATGAGACACAGCTGCATCTTCTCTTCAACAACGCCGGCGTCGGCTATCCAGAAAAGGGCGCAACGACGAAGCAGGGCTATGAATTACAGCTCGGTGTCAACTGCGTGGGACCCTTTGGTCTGACAAAGCTCCTCGCGCCTTGCATGCTCACCACAGCCAAGGTGTCGCCTTCTGGGTTTGTTCGCATCATCTGGATCTCTTCCTCCGCCACCGAGGGAGTTTCGCCTAAGAACATCATGAAGGTATTGCCTGAGATGGCCAAGGAGAGTGCCCTAGACAAATACAGCTACAGCAAGCTTGGAAATTACCTGCACGCCGTCGAATTTGCAGCCCGCTTCAAGGCTGATGGCGTTCTATCAGTGGCACTGAATCCGGGAGCCCTTGATTCGGACTTTTGGCGGTCCCAGGGAGGCATTACTACGGCCATTCTTCGCAAGACGATATTGCATCCGCCAGTATTTGGCGCTTACACCAGCCTGTTTGCCGCCTTCTCGCCTGATATGACTATCCAGTCTCTTGGTAGCTTTGGTGAGTTTGTGTTTGTTGCCTTTTGAGACAAGCTACGGTGCACGCAAGATCTTTTGCTAACGATACATTGTTAGTCGCTCCATGGGGTCAATTCCTAGAATTATCAAATGATCATATTGATGCTGCTCGCACGGAATCGGAAGGAGGCTCTGGGGTTGCCCGCCAGTTTTGGGAATGGAGTGAAGCTCAATGGAAGCCCTATTGGTGAACCGATGGCCGGTATTAGATCAGAAGGATATGACATAGACGCTTTTGGACTGCTTGGGATCGACAATGGAGGGTAATTATGCCATACTTATTTAGCTATTGATATTTGACATTTGAACTTGAGTTATTCACATCACCAACACTGGAAGCCTCAGTCTCATTCTCCGATTGCTAATCATCACCGTCTCTTTACGAACAAAGCATATTGGTTATTCAAGTCTTGTTTGGACAAACCATGGATGCATGTTTTGCTAACTGATCAGATTCGGCTTGATTCATGCACAAGAATCCATCAATTGACATTTGAAGCGGCGGATTTTCCTTTTGTCGTCTTCTGAACCGCTGAGAAGGTGCATAGTGATATTAATATTGCAGACGAGCCCATGTTGACCGACCCCTATAACGCTGCAGCTCAAGGAGCACAGTGTTGCGTTGTCAGCCCTAGCGCTGCACCAGCCTCTTGGCTATTGTCCTGCTGAGCGTACCGAGACCCATCCGAGTGTCTCGCGTCTTGCCGCATTCAACGAGTTTCTACATTTTGAATCAACCACGAACTACAAGCTCGAGACCGCAACGGAGTGAAACCTCTGCTATCTACGGGCTGCTTCTGCTGCAAGTCATCACTCTACGGCGGCCGTCTGTGTGGCTTACGACTGATGGTTCGCAGGCTCGTTCTTGACTGATGAATTGATTCCGCCTATCAGTTAGTACTTATGATTGACGACCTGCCCACGATCTCTAATGGCGCCGGACAACACAGCAAACATGACCAACACAAGCAGTCTGTTGACGCCAGCGTCTTACGGAAAGGCATGTGCTGGGTGTGTTCGCGCGAAATGCAAATGCTTTTATTGCTCTGACGGATCTGGCTGTGAGCGGTGAGTTGGTATTCTCTTTTCTGGATTCGTGATGTGAGGTCATACGAGGAGCAGGAACTTGACACGATGTATTCATGTTTTCCCATAACAGTCACTCTTGTGAGGGTTCGCTGGAAATGACGTGATGGTTTGAACAGATGCCAGCGTCTTGGGAAATTGTGCGAGCCTTCTGCGACGACGCGCAAGCGAAAAGCAGGCGAAAGTCTTGTACAAGAGGGAGAAGCGCAGCCTGCGCCCCATTCGCCAGGTCAACAACATCGCCGTCCTGAATCTTGGCCATCATCGTTGTCGACATTGCCTGCAACGTTGGAAATGACAATGCCGGGACAGTCCAAACTCGAAAAAAAGCTGGACGATCTCATGACACTCTTGAGCGCCCAGGCGACGCAGGATCCAAACCCGGGAGGAGCAGAGCAAAATAAGATGCCCACGCCGAGTGCCAGCTCCATCTCGATATCTACAGACTCACCAAGTTCATCGTCTGTTGCTGCTGCGCCGGCCATACCCCATATCAAAGCTCCCGATGTCCTCATCGACATGAACTCCACAAGCGTAGTCCAGCTCCTCCGGCCCAGCAAAACAGAAGAAGCAAAAGAGACAAGCATCATCCACAGCGACATTGAGGCAGCCGCGTCCGTGAACCAGATCACAGGATCCATTGCAGAAAAAAGCCTGGCACGGTTCCGCGAGGCATTTATATTAACGTTCCCGGCTGTGCATATACCGGAGGACATGACAGCTGGTGAATTACGGGCGCATAAGCCATTTCTGTGGCTTGTCATCATGGCGCTGACGGCGAAGGATATCGCCGTGCAGTTTGCGCTGGAGGAGACGGTTTGGAGCGTGATTTCGAGGAGGGTTGTTGTGCAGCAGTGCGTGTCGCTGGATCTATTGCTGGGGGTTGTTTGTTTTGCTGCCTGGTATGTTTACTATTTTCGAACACTTTTCCCATGAAAAAGTGATGAGGTGCTCAAAGGAACGCAGGTCACATTACTTCAAACAGGACAGACCCTTCATGACGATGCTCGCACAGGTCGCTGTCGCCATGGCCTTTGAAATAGGGCTTCAAAAGGACGTCGCTGCAACATCGACCAAGCGAACAGGTTCAGCGACGAACAAAAGCCAGCTTCGGTACCAGGCACGACCTGAGAGAGCGAAACAAGTACGAACTCTTGAGGAACGTCGGAGCATTCTTGCAGTGTTCCACTTGACTTCTGCGTACGTCAAGACCTGGCCAGACTACTATTTTGGGGGGCCTATTTGTTGACAGCTCCATATAGGTCATGGACATCATATCGAAAGACAGAACCGCTCCGTTGGACGCGGTATTTAGATAGATGCTTGAGTGTCCTTGCAGAAGGCCAGGAGACGAAACTGGATATTCTTCTGGCGACCCAAGTCAGATGTCAAATCATCACAAATTCATTGACCTGTTTACAGCTGGACGAGGATGCTAGGGAGGAAGTGTCAAATGTCCCATCAAAAGGGTTGATAACGGCTATGCTTGGGCGACTCAATGATCTCCGGCAAAGTCTTCCGGAGCACATACTTTCCGATCGTGAGTCCTTACATGCTCATACTCATCTGACAATCGTGCAAACGTATTGACCATATTCCCAGGAATTGCACAATTCTATTTGACCAGCGCCGAGACCACGATCCTCGAATCTTTTCTCAGTATTCCGCAGTCCCTGTCAACAACAACTGGTAGAAGCACCACTGCAACCGCAGCAACGAGCAATTCACGCTTCCGCCGCCTCCAAGACCTCGAGTCCATCCTTACAAGCGTGGAGCGCTGGCTGAGCCTCTTCCTCGACATGCCACTGGCGTACTGGCCCGGCATAACAATGGACACCTTTTCGCAATTCACGCACAGCCTCGTCGTTCTCTTCCGCCTCTCCACACACGATGAGCCGAGTTGTGGCTGGGACCGCAACGAGGTGCGCCAGCGGGCTGACGTCTTTGCAATCCTCGACCTCGTATGTGAGCGCATGGAGGCCGTGCCGGCTTACTTGGGCCAGGTCAATGCCGAGGGTCCAAGAAGTGGACTGTTTTTCAAGACGACATACTTGCTTCGTGCGATCAAGTCGCTGTTCGCAGCCGAGACGAGGGACCCTTCGGATCAAGACGCCGAGAGAGAAGGAAGTGCAGCTGCCTTCAAGGTGACTGGAGGCCTCGACTTGAACGGGCCAGAGGCCGTTACGACACAAGACATGCAGGATGCGACCTTCGAAAACGCCGACGTAAATTTCAGCCTTGCTAACGAGCCCTGGTGGCTGACTGATCTGCTGAACATCGGTCCGTCGTGGGATGTTGGGCCGGAGGAGCTTTCATATACCCCTTATGTTGAATACTAGCGATCAGTCATGGAAATATCATTCTTCGAGGCCCACCAGTCGAAACAAGGTCTCCAAGAGAATATTGAACTTCAAGAATACAATCCTCGAGTTGCAGTCCTGCGGAAGCATGACTAGATCATGAAGACCCGCAAACGCGAGACGTGGCACGCCAAATTCAGATTGGGAAACAAGAGCTTCAAGTTGGTCTATATGCATATTCATCTGCCACCACAGGAATGGGCAAGCCAGCTACCGGTTCTGATCTTCCTAATTGCCTGTTCACTGCCCAGCTGGTAGCATCACTCTCAATAAACCCCCTCCACGTGTCCTACCTGCCTACCTAGGACTTGCCTACTGGCATTCAACCTCCACCAAGCTTGTGCCCTACGGCACGAAGACATTGAGTAACTTCGGGCTCGTTTCACAAAGGATATGGCACATGCGTTGTGTGTCGTTTCCCGAGAAACTCTTGGGCTTTCCCAGACCTGCAACTGCAAAGCAAAGGAGCGAACGGACAAATCACAGTCCACCAAAAAGTCAACAAGTCGAGAAAGACGGGCTTGCTGCATCCTCTGCCAGGTTCGATGAATGACATTGAGAAACAAGGCGGCCCAGGAACGTGTTCGAAGGTTGGACATTGTCTCGTATCGGACTGTCCAAAGTGTCACCGAGCCAAGCGACGCTGAATAGCGCTGCGACTGCTGGTCTCCAGATGGTGTCAGAGACGGCAGGCAGCGTATCTTTGTTGGGGTCGACTTGACTAGCTCACATAAAGTCGACAAGCTGTATTGGATGCGCGATGGGTAACGTTCCCGGCCGTTGAATGGGAGCTCAAAACCGAGAACATCGCTGTTGGGAAAGTGAGGAGGCCAGAGAATACATTGCTTCCGAGGACTGGACACAATATCTTTGTGAAAGCCTTGGGTAGCTTTAGAACCTCAGAAGTGGCTTATGTCGCACTTATCGCAGGTGTTGACGGAGTATAAACATTCGAATCGTGTGGCAATCCGAGGCTATTTTGACTCTTTTGCTAGTCAAGGCACAATATAAACATTCATCATTGCCCATGAAGTTCTCGAATATAAATGGTCAGATCTATTTTGCGACTCTATTATCATCCACTCATTCAGCACGCCCGAGCGTCTATCTTCTCTACCAGCGTAAATACCTCCGAAATCCAGTACATCATTAACGTCAATGCCCACCACCATAACTCCTGCCACGCGCCAGCCCACCGAGCTGGCCCGCACTCCTCAACTTGCTATTAATCACAGGAAGCTTGCTCTGCTGCCTAAACAGATTATTGACAGACGACCACATGCCCATGATACCGGATCGCTTCGCAGGGAGCATGCTGTATTGCAGGCTGTATAAGTTTTTGCGATTAATTGGCGGCACGAATTTGCCTGTCAAGAGACACAGAACGACGCGCGGCGAGAGGTAGTGTTTGCGGATGCGGGAGCCGAGTTGGAAGTATTGGTGGAACATTGCGCGGAAGGTTAAGGGGATGGACTAGACAGAAGGAAGGCAATTAGCGGGCGATGATGCGATTTAGGGGGACTAGAGAAGGTTGGGAATTGGAGTTACCTTGAGTTGAATGACGGATGTAGATGGGAGGTCGTCCTCTGTATCAGGTGTGTTTTTATTTTGACGGATATCGCGCAGCTCGAAGCGAATGCCTCCTGTATTGAATCATCAGTAATCGCTCCTCAATACCACAGTAACAATAGCACAAATCATGCGACAACGGACCTGGCAACCTCTGCGGATCCTTGATTCTCAGCATCAAGGCAAACAGCGGGAAATGGTTCAGACACGAGAGAAGTGTGTCAAAGGACGCCTTGAGCGAGATGATAACCATCCGCGCAATGGCAAAGTTGAGGTAAAACACCACCACGGTCGGCAGCAAAAACAACAAGAGGCAAAAGACAATGGTTCCGACGAGCAGCTGGTCGAGATCGTACGCGCATGAGTCGATACGGTTGCGTAGCACATTGTGCTTTTTCCCGCGAAAGAGGTGGAATAGGGAAATCAGGATGGTGAGCTGCCAGTGGTATATGCGCGCAGAGGCGAGGTAGAAGGAGTAGATATGGATGGTGAGGATGGACAATAGGTCCGAAAACATGGCGATGGGCATGCTGGCGCCTGCGAAACTGGAGAAGCCGACGAACCAGATGATATGGGGGAGCGCTGGTCGGAGAGTGTCAAGACAACCTTGGTATGAATGTCAGTATAATACATCTGCAGCGCTTCGCGTTTGATGACTTACTAGCCCAATAGTCTATGACCCAGAGAAACAAATCGCCCAGAAATGCAGCCAGCTCAGTATTCAACTTGAGACCAGCAGGCCAGCCCATCAACCATGAGATACTGCTCTGCAAGGCCTCAACTGTGTACTTGGAGAGCAGAACATTAATCTCTTCTGCTACTCGCGTGCAATTGTCGATGATGTAGGATCCCAAGGCTATCCCAATAATCACATCATTAGCAACCAGCCAGAGACTGTTGTAAAATCGAATGTAATCCGGATGACTTGTGGTCACACTCTCCCAGTCATTCTTTCTCTGCCTTAGCGTCACGTACTGCATGGGCCAGTAGCAGAATTGCAGCAGCCGTATCTCGATCTGCTGGGCCGTAGCTGATATGTCTTTGATGGCAGCCATGTGAGGCTGTGGCCGCCACTCCAATATGACCAGAAACATTTCTGCTGCTATTCGATGACCCACCAGACCAAGCACGAATGCACGGCGGATGACGGGAAACAGATAGAGAGTAATAAACTCCAGCAGCCATAGCAGAACAAAGTTCTTCATGGTTGTTGCCGACTCGACCACACGCTCAGACACACTAAGGGCTCGCCTGGGCCTTGTGCCTAGTCTGGACACGTTCTTTTGCAGCAGCTCTTCGAGTTCAAAGGACCAATTGATCTGATTGACAATCTGGGGCAGCGTTCTCTCCTTGTCTGAAGGTTGCCGCTTCGTGATGGAGTGTTGTTTGATTTTCTCGACCAGCCTTTTGGACTTTTCTCTCCGCACCTTTTCTTGTCTTTCGTCCTCTGCTCCATCTTCTGCGAGGTTGACTCGGCGCTCATCAATGTGCTTGTGCCCAAGTGCCAACGCGATCGGGTTCAGAGAAATGTATTGCATTCTCACGGGTTGCGGCCGTTGAAACAGAATGATTTGTATGCTCGAGGCTTTGGCGCAACGGACTTTTGGTATGCGAGTACTTGGATCGACTGTAACGCGCACCCAAGAAGGGTTGATGTTGACTGCATCGTCTCTGTTCGACACGCCCAGCACGTGCATGCATTGTTGGCCGCAGAGCTCGAAGATTCGGCCTATCGGGTGAGGTGCGCTGCGTAGCAGAGTGTGCAGTTTTAGAGCTTCCTCGACGATCGGGGCCTGCCGATTCTCAGCATGTTGCATTTCCAGCATAAATCACACACAGAGTATTTGAGGACTGACTTCAACAGCTTCCAGTATTGCGACGACAAAGACGTCCAACTGTGAGTTCCTCCAGCCCACCACGACTCCTGGCAAGTCGGACCGAGGAAGGTCGGTCGGCCAGAAGATGCGCATCAGGCCATCATGCTCTGGCATGACCAACAATGTTGGAACGGACAGGCACGTGCGCCTAGAAGGAACCTCTGCGTTTTAGTTGGTCTCGAGCAGATATGCCTGAGCCGGGCGATCGAGGATGCTTGTGGGAAGCTGTTAGCGCGCAGCTGGAGAAGATCGGGAGGACATGGCGCCGAGCGAGCGGAAGGTGGTCGTACCAGATCTGACTCTGTAGCCGCAAGATGTGCTACGGGAAGGAACACGACAAGGAAGACGAGCGACAGTAGGACGAAGCCGTAGGCGGCGCGAACCTAGAAGGAGAAGGAGACAAATGTTAGCCGAGTTGCGCCGGCGAGCGCCGGCAAATGCGCGCCAGAAATGGAACCATGCTAAGAAGTCAGGGTCAGAACAACAGCTCTGGCGCACGACAACATACAAAAACACCGTAGTCCCAGGCAAAAATGGCAAGCTCATAGAGCCGAGTAACAAGGTCCCATCGAGCGGTGGTGTAGCCGGCTACGAAGATACCAAGCGTGAGGGCGGAGAATGGGTTCATGAAGCACCGTCACTATCTCAGTCGCATGCCGAATAGCGCTGTGGATCCTGGAGGTTGCAACAAGTCGCTGGAACAAAGATCGAGAACAGAAGAGGAGGCAGTATACGCGATATGCTCAGAGTGGTGGTTCCCAGCGACAGGAATATCGTCACTATGGATTGATTGCGGCTAGAGGAACGCGCTAGAAGCTTGATGCGCCAGGCCTTAGATGAGAAATGCCCCACAGCGTGTTGATCTGGACTTGTGCACTGATCGAAACTGGGTCTGCAATATCGTGGTAGGTAGTGTTAGCAGGGACGACGCTACGTTCTGGATAGCTCCTTGGTGTAGGTTGTTTGGTACGTGAAGTAACTGCGGCGAAGCATCGTTGTCTGTCTACTCGCTTGGTGCGCTCGGCATCCCTGACGACCGCGGTGGACCGCTGCTTGCGCTGAACATCCCTAACATATAAGTGCCTGCATGCCTACCTAAGTAGGTGCTTACTGCCTGCCGTGCTGTATTGCGTACACTAAAGATTGTAAAATGAACCACTATTAGGCGCTGTTAGGTCAGGGTCCAGGCCGCTGTATCCACCCCCATGGGCTCCCCAGGCGAGCCTGGGCCTCTATTTTCGTCTAACGCCACCAAGCCACAAGAGGTTCGGATCACAATGAGTAGTGGCTTGCGAATCAACCACTATGCGTAACTTCGAGCTCTGTGGTGCTCTTCTTGTGATTCTTTGATAGCCCCCCCCCCCGGCCCCCTTTTTTCTTCTTTTTTTTTTCCCCCTTAGTCGAGGCAAGCTCACAAGGAGGTCACATACGAGATTGATATTGTACAGAGTGGAGTCTTCCATCAGCTTCAAAATAAACGTTACAGGCAAGTTTATGGCTCTCCGGTCTCCGCGCTCATGTGGCAAGTCTACAGGCGTGCAAAGCGACAGAAGTGGTTGGTTGTGTCCAAAATTCGAACGTCAAATACTCGCTTTCGTACAAGATACTCCTAGTCCGAATAGAAATTGTTTCGCGTCCTAACCAGATAATATTGGAGTTGGAGTGGCTAAGGGCAAAGGTCAGTTAAGGATGACATGATGGAGTCGGTGAACTCAGCCTTACCGTATATGGAGCAAAGACCAACAGTGCTTGGCGTAACTGATATGGTTCTTCAATATTGCAAGTCATCGAACGGCAAAGTGTTTATCTGCTCCCACGCAAATGGTAGCGCCGTACTCAAAGCGTTGTAGCGAAAACGAGGTCGGATCAGGCTCTATGAAGACTTGTTAATAACTGGCAGGTTCTAACACCAAAGAATACTCACATTTTCGATTCATGTGCACAGTATCATTCTCTCTGTTGTCTTCTCTTGCTTCTTCGAGCAGCTTGTCGATTCCTTTTTGCTTCAGAGCAACCTACTCAAAATCAGTATCGACCAGCAACGCGTCCACGATTTTCGCACATTCAAGCATTTCTGGTACTCCTTGTAGAGACCGGTGCACTCGTTATCACCAGCCTTGCCCAAGCCTCGCAAATACTCTGTTGAGTCTTTGGTTAGTGTGTCTGGTTTCTAGCAAAAGTGAAGCTCCGTCATTGACGTACTTTCGCTATACCATTTCAGAAAGCAAGAGTCGTATTTCCTACCATGTGTCAGTGACAGTATGAATGCTGTTGGAAGATCAACTCACTCCTTCACCTCGTTGCACTCGGATGCCAGAGAAGCAGACATTTCGATTCCTGGCGGGAGACTTGTGGTAATATGATTCGATACTCCCCAGCCTATAGATCCATGTGGCTTCGCCTTTGTCTCTCACGGAAATATTATGCAAAACAAGTCGTCTTCGGAGGAGAGCAACGGGCGACGCAGTCCGTCCGTCAGCCTTGCGCAACCGAAACAGCAGCAGGCTGAGGTCATTCTGGGCGCTATCTTATCAAGAACTGCAGGGCCTGACGCGACCCCTGCCCCTTGTAATGCCTCCATACTGCAGCACTGCCTGCCGCTAAATGCCCGCCCAAATTTTCTGTTTAGGAAATCCAAAGCGTTGCCCGCCTATTTTCTACGCTGGCTTGCAAGTAAGTAACTTTCAGACATCCGCTTCCATTGCCTCTCTTCAAGCTGCAAAGTCGCCATTCGCAGGCGCGCCATTCCTCATCCTGCGCCTGTCTTTGACCAGCAATCATGGATACCTCACAGGACTTCAAGTCCTTGCAGGACAAGATCCAGGCTGCTCTTGTCGCGACAACCCGAACCGTCAACCAGATCGCGAACGAGGATCTCAGCTTCCTGCGAACCGCGAACCCTACCAACGGCGATCGTCTCGATGAACATTCCTCGCGCCTGTTGTCTCTTGCCACCGAGGTGCTTAACGCCGCTGCCAACGCAAATGGTCAAAAGCCGATCACAGAGCTTGAGGACGTCGAGGACACCGACATACAATGGTCCGGCATCGTGGATGTGATCGATGGCCTGCTCGAAAAGGCAGACATCTCCCTCGATGAGTACACTGGCCGAGTCAAGAGGAAGCATGACTTCCCCGAGGCTGCTGCGCCCTCGAAGAAGGCCAAGACGAACGACCGGAACGAGATCAACTGGCGGCGCGCCAATATCATGAAGCCACAGAACGCCTTTGAACAGAAATTCAACAACTTTACGACGGCGCCCTGGAAGCCGATCCTTACCACAAAGCCTCATGCTTCGGTTCCTCTGGAGGAGAGTCTTCGAATAATAATTGACGAGAATGGACAAGAGCAGTATGTAATCCTGTTCATGTGCCTTCGACTGTGGGGGTAAACTAACACCAATGACAGATATACACACCCGTACGAACCGGAGATCACGAAGCTCGAATACTCGCCTACAACATACGCAGTCCGTGATCCTATCCCATATCAACCGATCGAATCGACAGCGCCGATATGGGTTGATACCTACGAAGGCGTTCTCGAAATGTTGGAAGAGCTGAAGCAAGCCACCGAGATTGCCGTTGACCTGGAACACCATGATCTGCGCACCTATACTGGTCTGCTTTCTCTCATGCAAATCAGCACACGGGAAAAGGACTGGGTCATTGATACACTGCGGCCCTGGCGCCACAAGCTTGAGGTTCTCAACGAGGTCTTTGCGGACCCAAAAATACTCAAGGTATTCCACGGCGCCTTCATGGACATCATCTGGCTGCAGAGAGACCTTGGTCTGTATATTGTTGGACTTTTCGACACATTCCACGCCAGTTCCGCCCTCGAATTTCCCCAAAAGAGTCTGGCATATTTGCTGAAGACCTTTGTGGATTTCAATGCGGACAAGCGGTATCAGATGGCGGATTGGAGAATAAGGTAAGTCAGCGCTCCGGTCCATCTGCCCTCGCAATTTTACAGGACTGACAGCATATACAGACCCCTAACCGACGAGATGCTCTATTACGCACGTTGCGATACCCATTACCTTCTCTACGTCTACGACGTCATCCGCAACGAGCTTGTCAAGAACTCCGACAGCAGCAGCCCAGAAAAGAATCTCATCGAATACACCCTAGAGAGATCCAAAGAGACGTCCCTAGATCGTTACACTTACTGGGTCCCAGACTCTGCGACGGGCGAGGGAGGCAGAGGTTGGGCTAACAGTCTGCTCAAGACCTCCATTCGCTTGGACGGCTCTCAGTTTGCCGTCTACCGTGCGATCCACTCATGGCGCGATACGCTGGCTCGCACAGAAGATGAAAGCCCCATGTTCATCATGCCGCCGACAGTCTTGATGGACATTTCGAGACTTCTGCCCAGCGACCCGAAAGCGCTGTGGAGTCTACTGGGCGGCAAATGCGCTGCAATCGTGCCACAAAAACTTGACGAGCTCTTCGACTTGATCGTCAAGGCAAAAGAGACCGGTGTGAATGGGCCCAGCTCCACGCAGTTCTTCCGGACAGGCACACTTGACAACTCAATGGCCGCCGTGGCACAGAGGGAATTTGGCCAAAAAGAAAAGGTCGAGCCTGATCTCCCACCTGTGCAGGAGCTCCGAAGTCAGCAATCTCAACTCTTTGGTCCTATACCTGTCAGCAGTCGGTGGGAGCAAGCTGCAGCTCCTCTGCAAGATGCCAATGGCCAGTTGATTCCCTTGCCATGGACATCGTTTGTACAGGAGGCAGCTGTCTCTGCTGCACATCAGGAAGCCGAAGCCAAAGCACTACAAAAGCAACGGGCTGCGGATATGATACCACTCGTGGACCCAGCACCGGCACCAGCACCAGCCAAGCAAGAGCCTATCGTCGAAGACAACGAATTTACACTCCGTCAAGGGCGGAAACGCAAGCTGGATAAGGTCCAGCCGAGCGACGACTCGGATGATGATGATGAAGAAGAAGAAGATGATGATGATGATGAAGGCGGAGCGGCAGTCGAGTCCCAGGACATGATCATGCTCAACGAGGATGGCGAAGACCCAGCGGCGCGCAAGGCCAGAAAGAGAGCAGAGAAGAAGGCTCGCAAGGTTGCGGTTAGGGCGATGAAGGCCGAGGCCAAGCGGGGCCGGGGCGCGGCCCGCAGAAAGGCAGCCGCTGAAAACGGGGACGACGAGCAGCCGTTTGACTATAGCACTGCGCAGTCTGTGTTGCATGCTCAGCGGGTTGCGGCGAACGAGGTTGTCGTGCCCAAGGGCAAGAAGGCGTTTGATCCGTATGCTGCGCGCATGTCGGCCGAAGGCCCCAAGCCTGCGCGACGGATGCACGGAGAGAGGCCGGGCAAGACGGCGACTTTTCGAAAGTGAGGAGGTCGATGTTTCTTGTTCTTGTCTCGTGGTGTTACTGGGAAAGGATGTGTATGTTTGAAGATGAGCTGTACGGGCGATTGACCATGCATTGTCAAAGACATGGGGATATATCACTACCGTGGCGCCGACATGGTGTATTAGAGAGACAAGAGACAGGTTCTGTGAAGCAGATTGGATTGATTAGATCAGATACCCTACGCAACAAGAAGTCAACGCCACAAGATGGTGGCGCTGCCATGTATGAGTGGCAATCATGTCAAAGAACCTGCTTCACGAAGATGAACGTTGTGTTCTCATTCTATATCTTTCATCGGCTTATATAATCGTCTTCTTTCTCCAGCCAGTCCGCTCTGAGAACAGAATGTCCTGATGTGCGGATGTTTACCGAAATTGGATACAGAGAATCGAACATGCCTACTCGTCCAGGATTGGAGAAGTCAGTTAAAATATAAAATCTTCTTGTCATATCCGTTTGGTGACCAGCAATTGAGCAGATGCAAGGGTCATCACTATACCCTCTCTACTTACATGCGTTGTGCGCAATCGCGCAATCGCGCAATCGCATCCCCCTGTTGCCGCGCAAAAAGAGAAAAAGAGCTTTGGGATCTGCATGTATACTTCCGAGGGGAATTGGAGAGGAAGAAAAGGCTCTGATTGATGTGGGCAGAAAGTTGGAAGAGACAAATGCGGTAGCAAGTAGATAGATAGATAGATATATATATAGATATATATATAAAAGAATGTCAAGATTGGTACCATGTTTAACCAGTACAAGGTGAGAGACATCCCGCATTTGGTTGGAATTTCGCAGGGTCAAGCCTGGCTTTCAACCTTGCTCTAGTCACCATTTTACTAGATTGCGCACTTGTTAACGTCGTCAAGGCCAAATACAAACCCTCTGCAGTCTAAAGCAGCTAGACAGATACCGACAGTGTCAACATTGCTCACTTCCGCGGTTATCGATCTCACTACCATCCCCTAATCGCAACCTCTTCTTCCAGCTCCAGTCCTCAACTCGTTTCCTCACCATGGCTTCCAACCCACCACAACAACCACCAGCACCATCAGAACCAACGCTCCACCCGAAAGCCCTCCCAACCGCCACGCACGAAGTGATTGTCGTCCTCGAAACCATCCACGTTCCCTGGGACCCGGCCCACTTCCCAGATGACAACTCGCTGCTCTCTGACAGTGGCAAAACCCACGAGGCCCTCGTCTACCGCAACACGCGCGCTGGTGTAGACGATGTCGCGGCGCGGATCCGGGAGGCCAGTGTGGTGGTCGGGACAGTATGTCCCTTGACCGCGGAAATATTGAAGGGCGCGACATATTTGTGAGTTTTTTTTTTTTTGTTTTTCTTAAGAAGAAGGCGAGGAGACTGAAGATGAACCTCACGCTATTATTATACTACAACCCAGCGAACCAAACTTTGCGAAGTAGAAAGATGGCTGATAAGTAATTCCAGAAACTGCATCATTACCCACGCCGTCGGGACAGACCACATTGATCTCGAGTACTGCCGCAAACACAACATCCAAGTCATGCACACCAAGAACTGCAATACGGAGACGGTCGCTGAGCATGCGCTTGCGCTGGTGAGTTTGGTCTCATTTTTGTTGGGTTCCTCTGATTCTTTTCTTTCTTTTCTTGTCCTTATGGCTGGTTCCTTTTTCTTTTACTTCTTTTTTTTTTTTCTCTCTTGTTCCCCTTTCCCTCCTCCCCTTTTTCTTCCTCCAGACTTTTCTCCATCATTCCTTGGAATACAGAGTCCTAAGACCATATTCAAGATTGAAACTCGTACGCTGACCCTCGACCATGGTCATGGTAGTATTTTGCAACTCGCCGCAGCATTATCAAGCTACACACAAGCCTTACGGTTCCTTCTCCTTCTTTCTCATCCTCAACATCAAACACAACACACACAACCGCACCACCACCCAATGAGTGGAAAATAAAAGGCTCCCTCGGCGCACATATGCGCGACGCAACCAACGCACCGCCACGCACTTGCGCCCAGGAAGTCGCCGGCATCATCGGGTACGGCGCGGTAGGCAAGGAGATCCACCGGTTGTGTGCGGCACTGGGCATGAAGGTGCTTGTTTCCGAGAGGCCGTCTCGGGCGAATGCAACTGCGTCTTCATCATCGTCATCATCATCATCGCCGCCAACCACGACGGCTTGCTCACCTCTCAACCCGACAAACGCCCACCAACCCAGCCAGCCAGCACGCGTCCCCTTCCTTACCCTCCTCCAACAATCCACAATTCTCTTCCTCGCCCTGCCCCGCACCCCAAGCACGACAAACCTCCTGTCCCACGCCCAGCTCTCCTCCCTCGTTTCCCCGCAGACAATCCTCATCAACGTCTCGCGCGGCGGCATCGTCGACGAGCCCGCTGTGCTCGATGCGCTGGTCCACCGGAGACTGTTTGGCTATGCGACGGACGTCTTTGCTGTTGAGCCTGCGGGCGGCGTAGGGGAGAGTTGTTTGCTGGGGGAGCATTACTATGATGATGAGCATGTGGATGAGCATGAGGAGAATGGTGAAACAGGTAGTGAGAGAGAAAGCAACACCAAAACAAGTCGGCAGAGCAAAGACAGAATCAACCTCGTCCTCACGCCGCACGTCGCCTGGTTCAGCCAGACCACCATTGAGAACTCGGTGCGCATGCTGGGTGAGAACCTCCGTGCGTATGCAAGGGGGGATGAGGAGTGGGATAATGTTGTGGTGCCCAGGACGCAGTCCTAGGAAGGGTTGCGAAGCATGTTGAGTGAGTGAGTATTAGAGTTTACTCTTTATTACCTGTCATCATTTTGGTATTTAAATTTGATAAATTGGTCGTCAAAATGGTGGTTGTGGTCAGTATTCGAGACAACAGTATGAGCCGGGTTTGTGCGACCATATATTAGAATATATTGGTGGTGGGTTTCCAAATACTCTAGGTCACCCATTAACCTCAAACAGGAACAAATATCACAATGTCATATGACCTTATGCAATATCAACTGCACCTGAATAACAAAAACCACAAGAGCATCCAAAAGAAACTCTTAAACTTCACAAACATCGCTACTTCTCAAGCACAGAAGCAAGAATGCGTTGAACAGCTTACTGCGACCAAAATATGAATTCCAACTGATTTTCACTTCTGGGTGAGTTGAGACAAGCAAATGCAAGCATGCTCCTACGGATTTCTGAAGAAAACTGCGTTGAAGCAGTACATGCAATCAGGCAAACATGGATAAGCCCAGATACCATTCACAACGCCTTGACAAAATGCAGCGCAGACCTTCTCCCCTTCATCCATTTTCATCGGCCCCAAAACCACGCACGCATCACGTTGAAAGACGTACCAGGTCAAGTAAAACAGACAAGACCTCACCAATGCCATCCCAATAGCCCACTAGCATCCGCCACGTCCTACGACGAAAGACGGAGGATCATAAAAATAACAAAAAAGTACAATTCTACAAATAACAGGGCTGTGGAAGCCTGTTGGATATCATCATCATCCGGTCCAATGAACTATGCTGTTGAATAACGCCAGTCCCCAATATTTTTTATGTGTTGTCATGTTCCCATATCATTCAAATCCGTACAAGTATAAAACTCCCGCGCCAGCTTTAGATGCCAGCGTCCGAGCGCCAGCCCTCAACAGGCAGGGGGAAGCCGGTGGCCCAGTCCTTGATCTCCTGCTTGAGAGCGTTGATCTTCTCAACCTCTCCGCTCTGGATCTTGGCACGGAAGTCCTTGAGCTTGTTGGCCTCCTTGGGGAGGCTAGCCTGCACCTCCTTGCAGATGTTGATGGCCTCAATGATGTAGCTGGCGACGCGCTCGAAGTCGGCGGTGCCAAAGCCACGCGAGGTCATGGCGGGGGTACCGATGCGGATACCGCAGGGCGTCAGGGCGGACTTGTCGCCGGGGATGGCGTTCTTGTTGCAAGCAATGTTCATGTGCTCCAAGACGACCTCGACACGGGCACCGTCAAGGGCCCATGGGCGCAGGTCAAGCAGGACCATGTGGGAGTCGGTGCCGCCAGACACAAGAGTGTGGCCCATGGACTTGAACTTGTTCTCAAGGGCCTTGGCATTGTCAACGACCTGCTGCTGGTAGGCCTTGAATTCGGGCGTGCTGGCCTGCTTCAGGGCAACGGCCAGAGCAGTGATGGTGTGGTTGTGAGGGCCACCCTGGTGGCCGGGGAAAACGGAGAAGTTGATAGCGTCCTCGAGCTCGTACATGACCTCCTTGCCGGTCTTGGCGTTGACGGAGCGAACACCCTTGCGGAAGAAGATCATGGCACCACGAGGTCCGCGGAGAGACTTGTGAGTGGTGGTGGTGACGACATCAGCGTACTCGAAAGGCGAAGGGATGACACCAGATGCCACGAGACCAGAAATGTGGGCAATGTCAACAACCAGGTAAGCACCAACGCTGTCGGCAATCTTGCGCATGCGAGCATAGTCGATCAAACGGCAGTAGGCAGAGGTACCAGCAACGAGAATCTTGGGGCGGTACATGCCAGCATTCTTCTCGAGGGCGTCGTAGTCGATGATGCCGGTCTCAATGTCGACACGGTAGGGCATCGTCTCAAAGTAGGTGGAAACAGCAGAGATCCTGTGGGAAGAAAAGTTCTTGTTAGCAAACACCCTTATGATGGACGCAGAGAAATCGTGTGCAAGCAGAAGTACATACTTCTTTGCGGGAGTCTGGTAGCCGTGGCTCAAGTGACCACCGTGGGGCAGGTCCAAGCCCATCAGACGGCCGTGGGGAGGCATCAGAGCCTGGTAGACCTGCAGGTTGGCAGGGCTACCACTGAGAGACTGAACGTTGACACCCCACTTCTCAGAGTCGAGGTTGAAGGCGGCAAGAGCTCGCTTTTGGCAGAGAATCTCAATCTGGTCAATGTGTTCGTTTCCACCGTAGTAGCGAGCACCGGGCTGGCCCTCAGAGTACTTGTTGGACATGGGCGAACCGAGAGCGTCAAAGACGGCCCGCGAGGTCACGTTCTCGGAAGCGATGAGGATAATGGACTCCCGTTGACGCTGGATCTCGCTGGTCTAGAGGAAGAAGGAAAGCATTAGAGCATCAATTGCAGAGTCAAAGGGAAAAGATTTGATAGTAAACATACCATGATCTGAGCAACCTCAGGGTCGCTGTCCAACAGAGACTTCTCGAGCATCTAGATAGAAGTTGATTAGCACGCGTCACCGAGACTCGAGCAAAGGTCGAAAACCAAGACTCACCTCCTTGTGGCCCGTAGACAGGGCGTATGAATGCCCGTTAACACCGTTGGCAGCCATTGTGATAGATGGTTCTTGTGTCGACTCAGAAGCTGCGCGAGAGGCGGTGGTTGTTGTAGTAGGAAGTGGTGATGGTGGTGGTGAAGGAGTGTGCAAGAAGAGGAAAGAGGTCAAGACAGTCTGACGAGTAGAGAGGTGAATATTATAAAGAGCCTCAAGCAAGTCGAAGGGAGGGAAAGAATTGGTCTCGTCTGCGCCAGTAAAAGTCGCCGATCCGGGGCGAAAAAATTCCAATGGCTCCGCGACACGCTAGCTTGGTAGCTGGCCAGGTCCACTAGTCGCAGTGGCGGGGTTCCCATGGCTCTGGGGAGCTCTCGACTCGGACACTTCAGGGCTCTGCAGCACCTGGCGTCGTCTTGGCTTGGAGCGAACTTCGGAGGCAGCGTCGCTAAAAACCTATTCGAGTCATCATCGCAATAAACTTTTGTGCACTAGTCGGCGGCAAAACGGACCCTTCGCAGCCCTCGCAACCTCTCAAATGCGACTAGCAGGCCCGACACCCTTGGTGATCGGCATCAAAGTGCTCGACACGCCCAAGCATCGTGTACGCTAGATCACAAAATCATGGGATGAAATAGAGAGGATAAACAGAAACAGGCATGTTCAACGAGTATGGCTATCAATTACTCCGGCATCCCAAGAAGATTCGGTGTAGTGGTGTGTATCCTTGTTACCGCAGGCAGTCTGACAGCACAACGCGTCAAAGTAACCTGCCAGACCATGCATACGTGTCTTGGCCTCCTCCCATGCATCCGATGCAACTCCGGCCCAATATACAATCTTGTCGCCAAATCCAGATGAGCCCAAAGGAAAAAAAGAAATAGAGAGAAAAGACTTCTCATGATTGATTGTATGTATTAATGCCAACACACAAGGCCTCGACAAGAGGACATTGCAGAATTCCCAGAGCCTTGGATATTGTGTTCTTACAAAGGCCTACGAGAGGCCACAGTTCAATATGCATCCACTGTCGTTGCCTTACTTGGCCGCAGCAATACCAACTTGGTTCTTGCCGAGGTCATAGATACTGTACCACCGGCGCAGGAAGGCGTCGCCAAGGATTCCTTGCAGACCAGCGGGCAGGTTCATGCCCATGAAAGCAGAGATACAAGAGCTACCAGACTCGATGGTGTAGTCGTAAGGGCCAATGGTGAAGTTGTAGCCAGCAAGGCCAAAGGTGATGTCGGGAAGGCTGTCGCGGAGGCTACACTCAATGGTGTAGGTGCCGCTGTAGCCCTTCTTGGCACCAATTTGGGCATTAATCATCTCCGCAATGTCGGTGGTCAGAGCGATCAGGGATGTACCAGTGTCCAGAATGATGCCAGAGTTGTCAAAAGTAGCAGTGTCGTCGCCAAGGCTAATACTGTCGAGGTCGACCTCCCAGTAAGCCTTACGGCGGATGGGAATGTTGACAATCTTTCCCGTGTAGTGGCTCTTGTCGGAGCCGCCAAAAACAATCTCAGAGCCCTCTCCGTCGCTGCTGAGGTAGAAGGAGAAAACGGGCTCGTCAATCAGTTTCTGGTCGACCATGCTGTAGAAGGGAGGCACAATCTTATTGACCGAGATTGTGTCGTAGCCCAAACCCAGGATACCGTCGAACTTTCCAAAGGCAAATGCCAGACCAGGCTCTTCAGTGGCCTCAGCAAAGTCCTGGTTCTTGATAGTGATATCTCCAATGTTCAGAGTGTCCTGAGACACGAATCCCTTCATACTACCAGAGCCATATTGGATCTCGAAAGCAGAGCCATTCTTCTTGTATGTGGAGGATGACGACGACTCGTATGTGCTGTGGAGGTAGCATGCTATGCTACCGCATTTCGACGAAGGGACCCAGAGGTTGGAGCTACCGGTGTCGAGGATGACCTTGAAGGTCTGGGGAGGAGTGCCGACGCTAATCTCGGAGAAGTCTACGGGAACGGCGGGGTTAGAGACGTGTGCAGAGAAGCCGCAAAGAGGAGCAGAGTCTTACACTGGGCGTTCATGAAGTTCTCGATAGGAACGGGGTGATCCTTCTCAATACCAATAGGCTGCTGCTGGTGATCTTGCTGGGCAGAGAAAGGGTTCCAGTTACCCGAGTACTTTTGCTCGAGCCACTTGACCTGTTGCTGGATTGGGAAGGCTTTCTGTTTGTTGTTGTTTTGTCAGCATTGGGACAGGAGAGGTGGCTGTAGACGGTCGAGCCGCAAGAACATGCTGCTTACCATTTGGTCCTCGAAGGGGATCTTTTGGATCTTCATCTTGTGAATTCCGGCTGCCTGCGCAGACGCGCCCAAGACTGCGTGCAGCATCATATGTCAGCGTATGCACGATGATATATGACGAGGGTAGCCATGACTGCAAGCAGTGCTGCATCCACCGTAAGACTAGCTGGTAGCTAGAGCTCCAGTAGAATCGTCTGTCATTTCGACCAGCCATCCAGGAGAAAGACTCCGAGCGAAAGAGAGTATCACTGGACTGGAAGGAGGAGAAAGACCGTCGACGGTGTTTGGGTGGCAATCCGCAGTGTGCGCCACAGTGAGAGATGTG
This sequence comes from Coniella lustricola, assembly GCA_003019895.1. Classification (NCBI taxonomy): domain Eukaryota; kingdom Fungi; phylum Ascomycota; class Sordariomycetes; order Diaporthales; family Schizoparmaceae; genus Coniella; species Coniella lustricola. The sequence continues at coordinate 49,364 of KZ678444.1, forward strand.
GGTTGCGGGACTTACGCATTGCGCTCAACATAGCACCCTTCATGATGGGCAGCTGTGATTAGGCGATAAAGTTGAAAAGGGAATATGAGTGGACTGTCGAGTTGTGGTTGAGATGGAGCTTGTTGAAGAAGAATAAGAAAGGAAGCCGAGGGAGAGAGGGAGGAAGGATGGTCGGCAGGTAGGCGGAGTAAGTAAGGCTGTTGGTCAAAGTGGATGATGAACACACTGGAGTTGTGCTGGGTGCGTGGGTGCTCAGGAGTGATGGGGAGCCGGGGAAGCTCCAGTTCCGTCTTGGCTGCGCTGAGAGGTGGTTGGTCAAGTGCTCACTTTGTCACTGAACTGGCACCTAGAAGGGTGCGCTACGTCAGTCCCGGTCAACAAAGCCATGCAGGCACACCTCATGATTTCTGGGGCAATTTGCGCAGGGGCAGGGGTTTGGAGGGTCTCCAGTGGTACATAGTAGCCTGCCAGCTTGCCTGGCATGCTCCAGGTTCAGATAAGGCAGTAGCCGGGCTTACGAGGCAGGCGCGGCAGCCTTTGATAGTGCCCCAGGAGCTGCAAGGAGCTGCTACAGCGCTGTAAGACGGGCACAGACCTCAAGCAGCTAAGGGCAAGTACCAAGCACTGGCTACAAATAGACAGGTACTTGCCGCCACACACCTTCCACCCCCAAGCTACAAGTACTCCCGAGCCAGTTTCATGAGCAGTGTCAACCTGATTTCATCAAACGAGGTTCTCGTTTGCACCACTCTTGTACAAGGCTGTCTATTCTCGTCCATGCTGGCTTGCTGAGTATCGATGGTGTTTTAGCGCTTTACGACCCAACAGGGAAGGAACAGTGAATTGTTGGCCAAGTCATCCATCCACGTTATTCAATACTCGGTACGCACGTCCCATCAGTGTACATTGACGTCTTGCTCAACTGATAGTTGTCAATCGGTAAGTTGATGAGCAATTCAACATTGCTTCACACTGATCTCCAGCTGTTACCATGCCACCATCTGTTACGCACAGATAGTGGCTGAGGTGGTCAGACGGACCGCATTCACTTCCAGTCCGCCCTGAAAGGTACGTCCAAGACTGGCTACCACAGGCTTAGCTCAGCCAGGTCACCAGGGCGCCTCCTCGTCGCTAAAGATGGCACAACGAAGTCAAACAAGGCGGGGGAAATGAGCAAAGAAGTGTTTCCACACCCCTATCCCAACTGCTCAGCGATCATATGTTCAATGAATTCTGTAGAGCAAAAAGTATTGTAACGTCAGTATGTCGGTACCAATATCACATGTGCATGCACGGGAGCAGCTGGATATGCATCTGAATGCGAGTTCGGTCCAGAAGGTGATGCCTCTCTTAAAAGATTCCTGGTTATTCATCACATGCAGATCAACGCTCGCCGCTTTAGACGCTCGTGCTTTGTGGTATCTTGGACTCGCACCCATCCGGCACATCGTGACATTGATCCGGGCTTGTGGAGCCTTCAACGTCATTGTCGCTATCATAAACATTCGCTTCCGCTTTATCGTAGTATTACCGCCGTGGTAAGCAAGGACACAGCGAAGCAACAACACATCCTGTGCTCATGCAGTGTCAGCCTGTATGATATCTCCCATGTGCTGTTGCTGCCACTTGTCAATTGATAGACCCTCGAATACATCTTCCCCGTCCGGCACCTCTAAGAAAACATTAGTCTTGTCTTGCACTATCACCCTGTCCGGCATGTCACTCTCCAGCAGGTTCTGCATAGCCACCTCAAGCAGAGGATATTCGCGCGCCCACCTCTGCCGTTGCAATGCGATCTCTGCCATCCGCAGCTCAATGGACAACCTGTACAGCTTCAACGTCTCGGTAGCGAGACGTGCCATGCCTTGTGCCTTTCTGCGCCAGTACTCAACGCTCAAGTCGACTTTCTGCTTTGTGCTGCCGGCTTCGACAGCCTTAAGATGATTATTGAGAACCTTGGCTGTTCGCTGCAGAGTCGCAAAGACGTCTGGCGGTTTGGGAAGATTGGGGTGCGTATGCAGCGCAGGCAGCCCGACTGCTTTGCGGGCCTGGCGGAGTTCTTGCATCAGATCCAAGTAACCGTGGGTCGCGAACACCTTGGTTGCATCGACGATGAGCTGCTTGACAACCACCACAAATGCTCTGTACTCCATGAGGATAAAACCGTGGCGCAGACCTTTGAGAAAAAAGATTTGACTCGACTGGTCCGGAAGCCGTCGCGGTGTTAAGAACACAGCATCAGGGCCTTGCATAGAGGCATCGATGTATTCATCTGTAGCGCTCTGCATCTCCATGTAGAGAATTTCAAACCGCTTTGCATAGCGCCCGAGATCGCGCGAGAGGATGAGTATGGTGTGCTCGCAAAGGCTCAATGGCGGCAGCTCTCTGTGAACAATTAGGGGTGGGGGTTGCTCCCCGAGTTGTAGCAGCTGCGGGTTTCGCAACGGTTCTGCGCGTACTGGGTAGAAGAGCTGAGATGCTCCAGCGCGCTTGCTGTACCGTAGTCGTGATCCTCTCCGTGGCCTCTGCTCGTCATCGTCAATGCGATCCGGAGGGCCTTCAAGCCTTGATATGCGCTCCCCCAGCGTGGGCCCTAGTGGCTGATTGACTCCTCGTAAGCCGGCGGGCGCCGGCGGAGCAAGCTGCCTGGCAGAAAGTCCTTCTTCCTCTTCGGGGTCCACGATGGGAAAGTGGATGTTGACAAATACCGGCTTGTTGTTGACGGGTTCGGCAATGGGTTCGGCGGCCGTTTCGGCTGTGGCTCTGGCTAAGTTGCTGGCGGCGGCGCTTCCCGCGGCGGCCTGTTTATCTCTGGCTCGACCAAGCTGCTGGAGTTGCTCCCCGTGGGTCAGCGGCGGGAGACGCTTCAGAGCAGTCCGCAAGCCCGGTTTCTGCGTCCACGGGGTGCTGATAATGGCTTTCGAGAGTTGCTTGGCAGCGACGGACCTATAGGCGGCTGCGAGCCCTCGAGGCACCTCTTGAGTCATGGCTGTCCTTTGTTCCTTTGTTTGTTCACCCAGCAAAGTCTTGGACAAGGGCAAAGGCCATTCCGGCGTTTGACGACCACCTGCAATAGTGTGTCTGGTCTTGATGACAGTGAACCAAAGGCTTCATCAAGTAAAGAGACTTGTCAGCATCGAGATGAGAAGTGATTCACAGCTTTTCAGACTCGAGCCAGTCCGAAAGACAAGGGAAAGATGATCGGGACAGGCGAGAAGTCGAGGCGAATTCAATATCCTGACCTGTACCGCAACTCGGTCCTGGTTTATCCCAAAAAGGACTTGGTATCATAGAAATGAGGGTAAGTCGACGATCGACCAGCCGAGTTGCAGGATTACTTGGATGTATTCCGTGCTGGAAAGCGCAGTCTTCACCACAGAAAGAGGCCAGCACAAGGGGGACAGGGAAAGGGCGCCCACAACTTCACACTTACAAGCCGCTGCCAGGCGGGGAAGCGCTGGGTCCAAAAGTGGCCTCTTTTAGTGGGGCTTCCCGCAGGCTCCAAACCCGTCTTCCCCAGACCCTGAACCCTGGCAAACCCAAGACGCGTCTCCACGCGCCAGCGGCCTGGAACATCCATCTACGGATGACGCTGTGGGTCGACATAGTTGAACCTTTTTAGAGGATTCCACTTTAACCACACAACACATTAACAATCTTGTACATATGGTCGAGAAGAACGCAGGGCCAGGCCTTTGATTTCCCTTTCTTTCCCGAGAACGATTGCTTCCGGTGACGGACCCCCCAGAAAACACACTCCACCATCACTTTGCCGCTATAGAACATACAGCCAAAACCCAACAAGCATGATCTAGGCCTTCCAATTCCCGGGGCCTCACCGACACAAAGCCATGGACGAAGCCACTCGCACTCGTCATGAGACGCAGTCCAAAAACTTGCGCGTTAAGATCAAAACATGGGAAGTCAACTTCGCCAAGGCCAATCAAGGCAACAAGCCCACAAGGCAGGACATCAAAAGCAATCGCGACATGGGTGAGTACATACATCTACATACTCGCTTCCAAGCAAGTGACAAACTTGAAGCCTCTTCCAAACAGCCATTGACCGCAATGCCTTCATTCTAGCTGCAACCTACAAGCAATACCAATACCTCCGGGACGTCCTCGATGGCAAGAAACCACCACCAGCAGCGACAAAACAAGACCGCCAAACCGCAGACAAGGAGAACCTCAAGCACAAATCTCCAAAGCAGCATAAATCACAACTGCCCGCGCATTCGCACAATACGCCCTCCACAAGACGCTTTCGCACGGCAGCAGAGACAGACACACCGTCATCCCAGCGCCAGCACTATCTTGATGTCAACAGCACAATGCACATGTTCACTCCTCGAGCCGGAGGCGACGGCGACACTTCTACTTTCGACAACGACATAACGACCATCACCACACCGTCTCTCAATCGCAAACTATTCTCACCTGTTGTCCCCACCTCGATAGGTCCTACGCCGCACCGCGATGGGCGAGTGCTAGGACTCTTTGATATGCTGCCGTTTAAGGGCGCAGAGATCGGTTCTCCAAGCAAGCCGAGCTACCCTTCCATGAAGCTGTCGCAAGTTAAGAAAGGTGGTAAAGAATCCATGATCCAAGAATCGCCCAAGAAGCGCCGCTCAGATGAAGCCGCAGAAGCAGACGAACCGACATTCACCACCAGCAAAGATGCCACACTAGCAGCAGCACTAGGTCACACACCTTTATCACGACACAAACGACAAAAGCAAACCCCGCGCAAGACCGACAACAGCGCATTTGCAACACCGTGCAAGCCGGATGGGAGCAATAACACCAATCGCACTCCAGGCACAGCCAAATCGATAACAGCCACCTCAGTATCTAAGCTGCAATTCCTCACACCCGCCTTTCTCCGACGCATACCAATGTCTAAAATCACAGAGAGCAGCGAAATGCTTTCACCCGAACCGATCCGCTTGCCTCGGAAGCCCCTCCTGCGCGGGCTCAGCAGCGTGGTGGCTGACTTGCGCAAATTGCAAGAGAAGGAGTTGGACGACGAATTGGATAATTTGCGGGAAATCGAGAACGAGGCCATGGGTGGCACACTGCAAAAGCCCCCGGCCACCACCACGGCCACCACAGCCCACGATCTGAACGACCCATTGACAGCATCTCCTTCCAAAGTCACCAGGAGGCAGAGCCAGCAGCAGCCACACCAGCAGCAACAAGAGGCCGCCGCGGCCGACGCCGCTGACGACCAAGAAGCCCTCGCATTTTTCCTCCAAGAAGATGCCCAAAGCAAAAAACTCAAGCTCCTCAGCGGTTTCGACGACGAAGCCAAATACGACTCGTCTGATGACGAGGGAGAGGTAGGACACGCAGGACTCGACCGAAATGGCCAGCCGCTGCGTGTTTTCAAGAAAAAGGGCCAAAAGAGGACAACGCGCAGGTCGAATATGCGGCCTGTTCGGACTCAGAGGCCGCCGGATCAAGTCACCACTACTGCTGCTACTGATGATGATGATGATGATGGGGTAAATGACCACGGGGAGGATGCAGATGCAACAAAGCCGGCGGCGGTGGTTAGGGGCCACGAGAGGAATGGACGGGAGGAAGACCCAGCGCTTCTCTCTGGATCGGACTTCACAGCTTCTGACAGCAACGTCGACGATGAAGACGACGATGACGACGGAGACGAGTATGGCGTAGTGTCGAAAAACACAAGCGTCAAAACAACCGCCGATTACAAGACCGATTCCAAATCCATATCCAAGACCAAACGTGAAGCACCATCATCCTCGAGCAAGACCGCTTCCAAGACGAACAAAGACACATCCGAAGACAAAGATAAGACCCACTCCGCCAAAGAACTCACCAAGAAGGCACCCCGAAAAGTCAACGAACTCGCACACGCAAACTTCAAGCGCCTCAAGCTGAGGAACAACGGCGCAAAGGGTGGACCAGGGTTCAATAGCCGCTTCAGAAGACGGCGATGATGGGTTACGCAACAAACCGGGAGGAGAAGAGTAGGAAGGAGACAAGTCCAAAGGATGCTCGACACAATAGCTGATGAAGATGGTTTGAAGTACCGTATCCTCGGCACCTACAAATCTCAGTGGTTTTTGCTCGGTTCAAATTTGCTGACTTCTTGCTCACGATTGCCTCGTTTGTGGAAAACTGAGACTATTCATTTGGGTTCTCAACTTCAATTCAATACTGCCCGTAGGCATCAATACTATTGCTTGCATTCATCTGTGCAATATCTTTTCGAAACTTCACACATGCTTCTTTATTGGCTCGGGTATTCTCGCCTTCAATTCATGCTATCCTACCGATATCAACTATAGGTCCATGCTGTTCACTGCTTCGTGCCAATGCGCATTTGCTGCGAAAACCTTTTTGGAATCGCAAACCATTACCAAGTCCTCAACGGCGGACGGTCATCTTCTTGTCGTATTCCACTGGTATTCAGAATGCGACAAATTGACGAAGAGATCTGGTCTAGCAACCTTTTTAGCATTTTCTTGATCAAATTGTGATCTTGTCAGCGAAAGTACTCTCGGCATCCTCGACGAGAAATTCAGGCTCTTCAGGAACCTCATCGTCTTCCTCAGAGGGGAAAATGTTCATCTCCGTAAAAGGGGCCAGTACTCTGAAATGGACTCCCGAGTGTTGCTCACACGCTCCAATTTCTTCGTCCATAGGCGCTTCAGTGATATTAGCACCAGCTTCAGGACCCAGCACGCACACATTTTGGGGTTCGGCATAAGTGCCTAGAAGGAAGACCTTGGGAGGCAAAAGGCGCTGATGAATTGTGAGATGTCCTGACACAAGCATCACGCCCACAGCCATGTGGTCATAGCTTCTTCGCGTGAGATCATTCGGCCTACCATACTGAATAGGGTATCATCATCCTCTAACTCTACAGCACGAGAGAGCAGCGGATGGTCAATGGCTGCGACAATTTGGCCCTAAGCCGCAAGGTCGGACGCATACTGAGTATACGTCTGTTATTGGTCACAAATAGGCGGCGTCAAGATAACAAGAGGCCAGTGCCCAGTGCAGACGGGTACATCATCCAAAGCACTTGAGTATAGATTGTGCAAGGCGCTGACACCATGGGAGATATCTTCTTGCAGGACCATCAAAAGTGAGGGTGTGAAGACAGTGGGAATTTTGACCCGCTATTCGTCAAAGTCGCAGGCAGGATGGCTTCGTGACAGCAAATTAGCAACTGAAACGATTTTAGGTGGTGCGCTCCCAGGCTTGTCACGCCCCACCTCAGATGCGCAGAAGGTGGTTTGAACTCACAACTTGCTGATAGGAATATGACAGGTCCCATGACACAGCTCATGGTAGTTCTAGATTCCATCTTGTGCTAAAGTCATGGCTCATGTCTTCTTCAGTGGCATAGTCGCAAAGACTCGTGGGAAATTCCACGTCATTGATCTCGACACCGAATCCGTGCACGCTGACGCGATATAAGCCGTCAGCAGGCAATCGATGAGACGCATTGCCATTGAAATCGACTATTTCTGGTTGATTGGGGCAGAAGAGACCGATAGACCAGAAACAGCATGGTAGAAGCTTGCGATGCTTGCTAGCAGAGCGTGAGCAAAGTGGATAAATCGCAAAGGTGCCATGGTGGGCAGACAGACGGCTGAATGAAGCAAGCGAATGTGTGAAAGAAAGATCACCAAAACAATGATATTATGGGAGAAGTAGTGGATGGAGGTTTTGTCTAAGGCGTGGATGGAAGAAAAGGGCACTCACATTACGGCCACACGCTAAATAACGCTCGAGCGATGTGTTTCTTGGGAACATGGCTCGCAAGGTCGTCATCTCTTCTTCTTAAGCAAGGCGTCTGTTTCTAGAGCTTCAGGAAAGGTGCATTTGACCGATTGGCCCGTTACGATGCACTCCAGCGAGGAATCAACACGCCTCAGCCAGTTGAAAGCGACTGGTTTGGTTTACAGCCTTTTTGACAACTTATACCGGATGGCATACCGTGAGATGAAGATGGCGGACGATCAGACTACTGGACCCTCCTGGCATTTGCAATTGCAACACCTTACCTACCACGAGGCCTCCATCTATCGGCTTCTCGCCACCCTCGTCTGCGCCCAGTTTGGTATTCGTTGACACGTAGAATGTTCTGATTGAAGTTATGACCAGAGGGAGGAGGTTGTTGAGTATGGGACCTTAAGTCCTGCATCTGTGCCTGTGACTCGCCAGACAATCCAGTTGCCTCAACCCGAGACCCAAATCTCTGTCGTGGCTCCGAATACTGAACATGTCTGTCCCACCCGTCGACACTGTAGGGCGATCGGAGAAAGTTACGGAGTTCATGCAAGAACAACAAAGCATTGTCTTTGCCCAGAAAATCAGCTAAGAGGGTCCCAGCATGACCATTGCTAGCCTGTAGATCAACTGTCTTCAGCACGGCGACCACATATTCTAGCACAAATGCTGCGTTCTTGTGACGAGCGCGTCGCGGTACAAGTTCCAAAAATGAGTTGCCACCATCGACGTCGTCTTCACCATGGTGTAAGTGGCCGAAGACAAGCAGCTCGCGCCGGATCCACGCCCGAGCACGGCCTAGCATTTCAGAGCCCTCAATCATGTCGTCTCGCGTCCACTCTTTGTATTGCGTGGAAGGATTCGAACCAACGTGTAGCGAGTACAGCTGGTGTCTGTAGATGTGGCGGCGAATTCGCAGGGACTGTTGTGCTCTGTTCTCAGCAGCCGACACTAATGATGACCGAGATGCACGAGAAGCTGAACTTTGATCACGCCTTCGCTCTCTTCCAGCATCTTGTTGCCTCTGCTGGCTCGACCCCGCAGAGCCCGGTATTGCGTGCAAATGATGGGGGAATAGAGTAGAGCCCGAGAGTTTGTTGACCTTGTAGACCTTGCCTTCTTCGTGGGCATCACCAAGATCATAGTGAAGCTCAGTAAGCTCAGTCTTGCAGAGCGGGCAACAAGAGCTGCTCTGCAGCCATGTGGCGAGACAGATAAAGTCAAAGTTTCGATGAGAGCACGGCACTGCTACACACGGCTCGGTGATCTCTGACAAGCAGATCACGCAGCAATTGCCTGCATTGTCCGAGTCGTTGTTGGTGCGCACTCCGTTGAAGATCTCATGCAGGACCTCTTGTTGAACGTCCTGGAGCGTTTCTTCGCCCGCCATGCCAAAAACCAACGCTGGTGACCAAGCAGGAGAACTGGCATAGTCGGGAAATGTTGTTCTTGGAGATAAAGCTGGATTGTGTAATTCGGCGGCGGCGCCTTCATACAAGGAGTGGCGAAAGCAAGTTCGAGACGCTTCGGGCAGATTGCGGCGCCATGACACGACACGTCTTTGACTGGAGAATGTTAGACGCCGCTAAAGGCGGATCTATTCGTGCGAAAAGTACCTTATCAAGACCCGGCGGGATCCTTTAGGTGACAAAGTATTTGGTGTCGAGTGGTCGATGCTGGAAAAAAGAACAAATTCCACTCAAGTCTGCGGGCGCTTGCCAGCTACAGGTGACGTCCGCAGTCTTGATCCTTGCTTAGCCTGGCAGCTTCTAGGCGCTACAAATTACAAACAGCGCAACCGCAACCGCTGTTCACCCGCTGTACATAGCAGCCACATTTACCGTGCGAAAAGGTCTCCAGCGTCTGCAATCCATTGTGACCCACTGGGATTCTTCGCGGGATGATTTGTCAGCTTATACCGCTTTGTCCGAAGTACTGTGTGCGGGCGGAGTCCCAAAAAGTTGAGCACCGGATTTGCTTACCTCAGCAGCTAAGTGCGAAGAGTCGAGCACCAGATTTGCTTACTTCAGCAGCTACGGATACTCCGTATTACTTCCGGCATATTACCTCCGGTAATACGTACCGTCCGTATACCGTTTATCAACTCCGTTTTGCTAGCGCCAACATCAATGTTCCCCTTCTTGTTATAAATATTATAATTAGAACTCGCTTCCCACCTCGCAAATGCCTTTCGAGATTAAATTACCTACCTGTCACTCACCCCTTTTTCTTCGACGCAATCTCTTACAGTGATTCCATATTACCAAGTCCTTTTCCCCTTACTGTATATACTTTGTTATAGTACAGAATGGGACGCAAGGCCAGAGGAACTACACGCTTTAGCGGAGCCAATACCTCTAATACTGCTGGTGCTGCTGTAGACTTAGCACGCTTTCAGACAGGCCAGCTTTATGGCCGCCTTGTCGCTGAGAAGACGAAGGACACCCGTCTACGTATGTGGGATACCTGGAATGAGTACGGTCTTACATATTCCTCGTCTCTGAATACTACTATACAGAGTTGCTTACTGCCTTTGTTTTTTATATCTAGATTTCTCCGTGTCTATTATCCGGCCGCAAGTCCGGACCTTTGCGGTAAGATTTGGCAGTGGCTCGCCGGGGACTGTATTGTCGATCAGAACCGAGCGGCAGGTTATTGCAAGCAATTCCTTAGATACTTCGTTGATTTATCTGTCCAAGAGGTTATAGTCTGGGGCTCGGAAGAAAGGCAAAGCAGACAGCAGATTACATGTGTTACCTCAGTCAACAGTATGTGGAAGACGCTGATCGCTGCTGCCCAGGAGCAAGTTCTGGATAAGCTTGCCCTGCAAACTGGTCGTCAACTTGTGATCGCCCGGCAGCAGGGTCCGCGCGGCGCAGCTGACGATGGAATCTCCGCTCGTATCACTAGGGTATGTTGATCTTCCCACCTTTATAGATTTATCGGCCTGAGAGATTATGAATGAATCGCTCATACACATCGCAGTGGATTGGAACAGTTTTGAAGGAAGACTGTAATTTAACAATTGACAGCGAGTACGAAAAAGTCGCAGCTACCTGTAAGGATATGGAGCTTCTCTTGCGTGCTCTCTGGGCTCGCGCCGACGACATTCCAATGTCAGCAGATAATCGTGTTACAATGCATATTTATCTGTTGATACTGTATGTGTCTGGCTGCCGGCCAGGGATGCTTGAAGATATTCTTTGGAAGCATCTTCAACTATACCTTATTTCAGACCCAGACAGTCACAGTGGGCGCCGCTTCTTTTTAGATCCTGTTCTTCTATTCAACAAGTTGAAAGTCGACTCGGTCTTGCTCTCTTCTGAGCGTCGCAAGTAGGTTCCCTTATAATTCTTAAGGAAAAGCGACCTATATTTCAGCCAGCTCACATATTCTAGGTTCAAATTTTCAGCTGGCCTGATGCCGACGCTCCTGCTCGACATGACCCATATGATCGTCGTCTGGGCTGTTCACAAGGGCGCCCTTGAGCACGATTTCCCATCCATTACCGCAATGCTTCAGAAGCCTCATTTGGACTCTGGACCTACGACCTTCCAGTGGAAAGAAGACTTCAAGGACAAGCGGCCTTTTACCATGAGCTACAATACTTTCCGTCGCCATTTCAAACGTCTGTGCCTAGTAGCAGGCCTTCAGTCCCCTCCTAAGCCATATTTTCTGCGAATCGGCGCGGGAGAAAACTTGGAAGGTACGTCAGCCTCTTTCCTTTGCAAAGATCGCTCTGACAATTGATCAATCAGACACGGGAATACCAATGTCTACTATCAGTCGCATAATCGGCCATACACCAAGTGTTCATAAAAAAAGCTATCAATCTGGTCGCGTGCGATTTGATTTACAGCGGGCAGCTTTTGGTAATTTGGCAGGCGACTCCCGACAGCTGTTTCAAGACCTCTCTCACGCATGGAAAGACTTCGATGCAAAAGCTCCTATCTACATGACCCGTGCACAGCAGGAGGAGATGAACTCACGTCGCGATATTACCGAGCACGAGAAAAGGATTTCCGAGATGAAGAACAACGGCGCAACATCAGCGCAGATCTCTACCGAGCGGGAAAGGCTTGGTCAGCTTCGAAAGCGATTGGAAGAATTAGCCATCCTCGCGCGCCGAGACGAGTACTTCATGAATAAAACGAGATCAAAACTGATGGGAACACAGCCACCAAATGAGCAGTTAGAGGAAGAGCTGCCCTGGCCCAGAAGACATGAGAAGCTTGATGTGAACAGCCTACTGCGTGCCTGGGAGTCAAGTACTGTTCTTGACGCAAAAGCGGAAGCCCGCTTTCTAGCTGCTACTACCTGGCTAGGGCATTTTCTAGCGGGGACGGCCAGCGAGATCCGTATGGATCAAAATGTGGTTGAGAATCTGCGGGCACAACCTCATTCACAGAGCAGCAGTGTTATCACGTCTAGTTCCGCAGCGACCGAACAGCCGGATGATGGGCCAGAGGACCACACAATCACGCAACTGCTATTTATTCCCAAAGGCAAGAGCTCGAAATGTGTTATTTGTTACAAGTCATTCAAGCGTCGCGCCGGCCTCACCCAACATTACACTCTTGCGCATTTAAGCGTTTTGCAGCGGATCTTTGCTTGCCCGATCTGTCAAGCGGCCACGTCAAGCCCGCCTGAATTCAGTAATCATGTCGAACGGGAGCATGGAAAACAATACGCACCTTACTTCACTACGAAGCTCTCATTCTTTCTCGAGCCTACCAAAACGTCAACCGTATCACAGGTCGTCTGTTGTATATGCTCCACTCACGTCAAAGCGCACGATTTTTTCCCTAAGCATTTTAATCGGCGTCATGCGACAGACGCGAGAATTAAAGAACGCGAATTCGAATGCTGCGAATGCGTGGATGCGCAGAAGCTTGACATAGATGGATGGGTTGATCATCTTGCAATAAATCATGGACTACCTGACGCCAAGCGCTGCCCCTTCTGCGATTGCTTTTTTCAGCCGCAGGGCCTTGCACCCCACATCCAACGGTCACATTTCCGCCAGGGCCAGACCTCACCAATGTCCTGTCCAATATGTGAAGAGCATAATGGTCTAGTCATACCTCTTCAGGACTATGCCTCATGGCGGTTACATGCATTGGTATTTAAGCATTGCATCGACACACCGCATCAATCAACAGTACCGTCTAACAGCACCCGGAAGTGCAAACTCGAGGGATCCGACCTTACAGCGCCTACACACGCTTCGATTTCACGAGACACGCTGGAGGGCGCTTCCTCCACTTGGAGAATACAGAGCCTGTACCATAAGGACGTGATCGAACTCGGCCATGGCCCGATTGATAATACGCTGCTAACTTTACCCAAAGCCGATCAGCCAAAGGAGCCAAGGTCCCGCCGCTCCTCTCCGCCTAACTTGACAGATCTCGATCACGATTTGGTTGATGCTATCATATGGCAACGCGCGAATAAATCTCTTCTTGCCACTCCCAATAACACAACTCATGCGGAAAAATATCCGAGACGGCAGAGTATGCAGATGCTACTGCTTGATGTAAACACTGGTCAGCGCGAGCCACAAAGCCTGACAGGTTCCACTGTCTGTGAAAGTCCATTCATAACGCCAGGCTCACCTACCTTGAATTGTTATACAGCTCCATTACCGACATCTTTTAGCCAACCTTCAAGTGAGCCGCATCCTCAGCAGCGTGAATGCATGGCCCTGCCTGTCTTGCCCGCATTGTCATTCGATGGACGAACTGAGAGACCACAACAGCCCCCGTCCGGCAAGACAAATATTGCGATGGGTTATAAGCGCAAGAGAGATTCTCAGGAGCATCTCGCTGAGCCACCGTTTACCAAGAAGACGAGGATGACGAAGAAAGATATCGTGTCACCAGTGCCTAGGGTCACTCGTGCACGCCATCGCAAGCTTTCAGGACCGCAGGAACAGGCGGCTAACCTACCACTCGCCAAGGAGAGGCCTACACAACACAGCGGCACTCGAAGAAGTGCACGACTACAACACAAACTATGCATACCTTGTGTACCCACCTCGGAGTAAGCGTCTAGGAGCTGCCGACATAGGTTGGACATTATGTTATAACCCACGATTATGCAGGTCACAGGAACAGGCCAACACATCATGGCATGAGCTCGGAACCTCAACGGACCGACGGGATCTCTTATGTCAGCATCACATCAGACTACATAATGACAGGGTTAGGGTTATCACAGGGATCACGAGTGCTCACTGAGCCTCAGTGAGCACCAGTGAGCACCGGTGAGCCACGATGAGCTCTGGCGAGCCAGGCACCGACTCGCAGGAACAACGGAAGGATATAAGGACGGGAGTTCAACACTTTGATTTAGACAGTTTTCCTTATAGTCTTCAGTTGTGAATCTAAGCATCGTTCTTAAGACAAGTGAATCTCTCCAAGAATAGATGGGGTAATCCCTCTTGATCCATTGCATCGACAATCGGCACAGACAGCAAAACGTACTTGATATTGTTCAGCACGTGAACTGAAGGTAATACCTCGTTCATCTGCTAACATACAATTCACAGAAACTTTCAGTATCAGGGATACAGGCAAGGATCATTACACATTATGAGGGATGAATGATACGTTTGGCGGATTGGTCTAGCTGATTTCCTTGAACTTGCCGCACACATTCACCTTCCTTCTCCAGATCCAAGCTCAGATGTACATAGTGGCTGTGATGTTTTTACCTACATTGTTTTCTTGTAAATCACACTGCTTCCCGTTGTAATAGTTGGATTTTGTGCGATGCAAGATAGTGATGGTTCGTTTCAAGAAACGTGCAAATACTGCCCCTAAGGTTCGAAAAATCTATTTGATCGGATGCTGTATATACATTTATGTTGGCAGTCCCATTCAGAATGCGATGGCAACATTATGGTATTGCTTTAGTTGATTGCAAATCGAATCTAAGTTCGGGGGAATGTGCCGGCCTAGGAAGAGCCAAGACGAACTTATGTAAGCATGTGATTGATGGGCGAGTCAAGATCCTAGCAAGTAGGCCTCGTTTCGGCAAAGCGGGGAGGGCTATTCTGACGCCCGAAAGCTCGCTCTGCAGACCGTGGTTTTTGCCATGTGACTTCTTAGTTCCCAACCCCTTTTTTCTTCCTGATCGTTCGTTGCCTAGATACAGGCATAATAGTGGCCCGCGTACGCTGCTTGCAATATGGAACAGAAGAGTTTTGCAGTAAGCTCTCCATCTCCGACATCATTCGCGCATAAGCTAAACTACCACAGGCGGCTGTGGCCTTTTTGAAGGCTAGGTCGAAGCCGAGGTCTACAGTCACGGTGGACAGCGCACTCCCTCACATTCACCTCCCAGGAGGCGAGTTTGCTGGCAGGGGCAGACCACCTATACAAGGCATGCGCCAGTGGCTGCACCGACTTGGTCATACAGTTCGTATATTGGGACAATACAGATATACTAGTATACTAAAACGTTTGCAGGAAGAAGATATTGATAACCTCAATATTATCCACGTTGCAGGCACTAAAGGCAAAGGCAGCACTTGTGCTTATATCGAGTCCTTCCTCAGATATCATGGTAAAGGTATCAATTTCCCTCGAAAAACTGGACTATATACGTCACCTCATCTGATCTCCGTCAATGAGAGGATACGGATTAACTTTGAACCATTATCCTATGCTCAATTTTCGCAATATGTTTTCGAAGTTCGGGATGGCCTCGCGTTAGACAATGACCTTCAAGGTCCTGGCTTTCTTCAACTGCTTGCTATCATCTCCTTTCACGCATTTCTTCGAGAAAAAGTCGACGTTGCCATCTACGAGACACACCATGGCGGGGAGTATTGTGCTACCAATATCATTCGAAGACCAGTAGTGACTGCGGTCACAATTATCGATAAAGACCATCTGGTCGACTTAGGTCCAAGTATCGAAAACGTCGCATGGCATAAGGCGGGGATTTTCAAAGAAGGATCAAGAGCTTTTACGGTTCCTCAACAGCCGAAGGTCCTCTCGATTCTCCAAGGCCGTGCTACGGATAAGCAACTTGCCTTAGAAGTTGTCGATATCGACTCGCGACTCCCTATTGCCTTCTCTAGCAGTGTCCAACGGTCCAACTGTTCGCTTGCAAAGGCGGTTGCTAATGCGTTCTTATCGATAAAGAGCCCGGGAGGGCGACCCCGCCAACTTTCTGAAAGTGATATACTTGAAGGTATTAAGCATTTTTACTGGCCTGGACGATTTGAGATCATTCACCACGATTCCTTTACTTGGTTTCTTGACGGAGCACACAATGAGATCAGTGTCGAAGTAGCTGCAAAATGGTTTCAGAACCAATCTACTTCAGAGTAAGTTTAGTATCTGAGAAGCATTCTGTCCCCTAGACTAAATTATGTCTCATTTAGCAAGTCTGGCGATGTCACTCGAATCTTGATTTTTACGCAATTCTCCGACAAACGTGATACACAAGCTGTCTTAAGTTGCTTGGCGCGGTCACTATCTATGCAAATTCATCTTGTAATATTCACCACCAACCGTCCAGGATATGGCGACGTTGAAAGCTGCTTGAATCAGAGCAACATGCCTGAACAAGAGTTCTCTGAAGTCGAGTCGGAACTATTGGACAAGTACAGTCGCACGTGGGAAAATATCAAATCGCACAGTGGTGGTTGTATATATCGGGCATCAACAGTAAAGGATGCAGTTCACCTTGCTGAAAAAAAGGGAAATCTCCAAGGTCAGACTCATGTCCTCGTTACGGGCAGCCTTTACCTTGTAGGGGCCGTTCTCGGTCTCAGGGTACAGAATCTTGCTAGGACGGCAAACTCCACAACAAGCTCGACTGTTCCAGATAGACACTGAAGCTAGTAATATATAATGGCTGATATTCTGGGTTGACGACACCCTGCCATCGTCTGTTCAGTGCTAGTGCTTTACAACCCTAAGTTATCACAGAATGGGGCAGGAAAGTCCGTCTTAAAAAGGCTGTAAAAATGTAGTATCAGTTCAAAGTGATTTCAATCAAAAAGTATATGAATCAGTATTTCAAACTGGTGCTGTGATGGTATCAGGCTATGCCTGACCTTAAGTCATACAGGGCCCTCCAGTGAACCCTCTAGTGTGTACGCTATGGCTATGTCACGTGACCTACTGTCCGCACACAAGATTCTTGGGCAGACCGTGGCGACGCCGTTCTACACTTCTAGCGTTTCCTCTTCATAGCACTTCATAATATACAGTGGCATCTACATACGCCCTATTTGTAGATGAGCCCTTGACAGGTGCCACATCCACGTTGCACAGAGTGCCGAAACATCATAATGTTTCCTTATCCGACTCAGAAGTCAAGTCAGACGCTGCCAGTTGTCGTTGAGCCCATAATGCCCTCACCCCCGGTATTGAAGTAAAGCGAAATAGACTCAAGTATTGAATGTAAAGTTAGAAGGAGGCAAGAGAATAAGCAAGCAAACAGATGGTCATAAAATATACATGTTCGGTGCCTTACTACGCAGGATATCCAACCATACAGTGCCCTGACCTATAAAATGATACTGCTTGTTCGTGTTCTCAAAGAGTGTCTTCGCGCTCTGATAGAATTGTTTCGCCTCTTTTTCATAGCCAAAACAGTATGCTAGAACACTTTGGGAGTAGTGAGCCACCATCACTGCAGACCTAGGCTGAGGTGAACAATCCAGCGCTGCGATTCGAGTGATCTCCCATGCGCGCATTACGTCTGGGATCGTTGTATCCGCCAGCTGATTGAATGTCGATATATGTTTTGACACGGCCATGCCTGCTAAGGCGAGGTATTTGTTGTATTTCATGAATCTGCTGGCATGTCGATCGAAGCGTTGATTCCAGGATTCTAGATACTTTTGGTATTTTTCTTCAGCCTCTCTTAGCGACGTTTGGTCGACTACCCCGGAATCCCAGTATCGACGGAGACACTGCATCAGCCAGGCATTGGCTAAAGTTAGGTGCAAACGAGTGCCTGTAAAACTTGTGCGATATTCGATCTCTGTCTGTATGTGTTTGATCGCCTGACTGAACCTTCCCAGTTCACATAATGCCTCAGCGTAGTTGGTCAATATAGAATGATCGATCGTAATTTGGGATTCGGCTGATATATGTTCCTGCATCAATGCCGAATATCTCTTAGCAGCCTCTTCGAAATCGCCCTGATGTAGATATGCTCTTGCAACAATTGCTTGTATGTTCATGACTAGACGCCGCTCTTGGTTTGACAATGTGCCTGAAGGCTGAAACAATTGCGCAACAGCTTCTACCTGGCTCACGGAGATGTTCTGGTCCACGAGAAATTTGAGTCGAAGGAGGACTACATTGCCACAGTGAATACGTTCGCCAATTTCTCGGCTTTCCAGACCGACCATTGGAGGCAAAGTTGCACCGGATTTTATCCGATAGATTTCTGACAGCCGAATGTGATGTTTGCGTGCGAATTTTGGCTCAGCTTCACCCAAATCCTGTGCTATCTTTAACATGTGGTCCTTCCATTTCAGTAGACCGAAGTATGAGGCTGATAGGCAGACGTCAGCCAGAGCTATTCGTAGTTCTGCTCCAAGCTCAACATCGTCCAAGTATGATAGCACAGTAACGAGTAGCGGTATCATCAGTGCTGCTTTTTTTGTGCTGTTCAAATTAGCCGTGGCCTCTACAATTCGGATTATTATTTCTTACCTCGCTGTATCGTCTGGATATCTAGGAAATGAACGGCTGACAACTTGCAGCGCTGCTAGTTTTGTCTCTGTAGTCTTTTGTAATTGCGCTGCTACAGCGGGTTGAAGGACAAGATATCCCCTTGTATTGCTTGGCAGAAGAGAGTTATTCTGATGCAAATCATTGAGAGTACATAGGTAACGTTCACGATCCACGATGACTTCTGGTGCATATACCTCAACAGGTTCCAATGACCCCTTCTCGTTCCAAGCCAATGCTTGGCTCGAGAAACAGTCGGGTACTTGACCATTTAATGAATGGATGATAGATATAAGGCTTGTAGCGTCTGAAGAAAGCCTAAGGGCCGAACTTGTATTCGTGGACCTTAAAAAAGGCGCAGACGAAAGTCCTGGGGCAAACTCCTGGAGTAGTTCTGCATGGATATGTCAGCCTCAGAATTGAAAGAATCTTTGTTATATTCACCTGAGCATAGTTCCTGGGTGGCAGAAGGACTTAGATATGTCTTGATTCTCTCCTTCAACTCTGAAATAATGGGTCTCTCATCTAAGAAATTCGTATTAGATTTTATCAACCTTCGTAAAATTTTGTTAGAATTACCGTTAACCCTGGTTGCTTTGTATGCTACGCTTAGAATATATTTATTGTCGGATAGTAGTAATCGGCGAACCTCCTGACGCTGCACCTTTGCTCGAGGAAACTGTTGAAATGTGCTGGCGACCTCATCCGCGCTGAAGTACATTGCGTCATTCTCAAGCTGCTTTTTGGTGGATGCAATAGAGAAAACTTCAAATTCGAATGGGGCCAGTTTCTGAACCTCTTTTTCAAATTCTTTGTGTTGTGCCATATGATCTCGGAAAGCGGTCATATGTTGTATGAAAGTCGTTGTCAGTGGGGGTGGAGCTTCCATCGCAGACGCTGCAAGCAAGAGTCTAGCACGAAACTTAATTCTCCATTGTTGCTGACAAGGTGCGACCGGCATTTTGCTGAACACAGCTCACCAAGTGGCCATTTGACTTCCAGGTGAAAAGCAATGTGTATTATGATCGTGGGTACAATCTACAAAGCGGGGTCAGAGTTTATGGCCTGCAAAAGTTTGCAGCCTGCCATTTAAGGCATCTGGGCATATTACATGGTGTAGTACCAAAAGGGGCACTTGAAGGGGAGTAAGTATCTTACTGACAGCAGGTTATATGCAGGTTATAGGGACAGGCCAATGCAATATGGCATCAGACGTCGGAACCTCACGGGCCGATAGGATCTCTTATGTAAGGATCTGCAGGATTACATAACATGAGGCTGTTTCCGAGGAAGGAAGACGGCAGGGTAAGCGTTTTCGCGTGTGGCAAGACAATACGTTTCTGAGTTTGACCTCGCGCGGTTAGCATATAGTGTGTAAGGACCAAAAGCTAGAAACTTACTGCGGGTTATGTGATTTGATTGATGAATACTTGGATAAGATGCGAGATAATATCTGTTACATACAGCTGCCGCTGCTCAAACACACCATGATCGAGGCATTGGTTGTGGATAGCGATCCGGCAGTGGGCTTCTTTATACCCCAGAGGATCCTGCTAGCGCGCGCTAGAAGGGGCAGTCAAGAATGTGTGCGGGGAAGTTAGGCGCTGTACTTTGCAGCGCAGTAAGGCGCACGGGCTGCCAAAACTTCAAACCTCGATCTTAATATTTGATGATGATGATGATGATCATGGCAGCTGATTTTCTGCGCGATGCTTCAACCGTTTTTCTTTTTCCATGAAATCTTCCTCATCAAATAACCCTTCAACTTCCGAACATTGGAATAGTGACTTCAGCTCCCACAAGCCTATATATCTCTATCCCTTTCGTAATACCCGGCGGCCACTTGCTTGTGAACTTCCCATTGTACCTTTGATCTATGATATCTATCAAGTACTGTTCGAAGGTTATGAAATCTCCGTTGATAGACAGTCTTTGGGTAACGGTTATTAGTTAACTGAACACTGATGGGTGATTACTGTCGGCTTCCCTCACCATTTTATGACCGACCTGAAGCCGTTGCTTTATAAATGAACCAGCACACAATGTACATAGACGAAAGTTGTGTGCTTACACATATCACGATCAATATAGAGTGCAATCTGAAGAGAAAGAAATTACCAAAAATCAATATTGCAAAGTAGGTAGAATTATCAAATTGACTATCGAAATCGAAGTAAGCCTCGAGTGGAAAAGTCCTCCCAAAACATAGAATCATGTACAAGATACAGTTGTTGCTGCACTAAGAGCCCGGATTGCATGTCGGTTCCAAACCAAAATTATCAACAAGTTTCTGTCCTTCTGCAAGTTCTTGATCGCGCTTCGCAATCTTTTCATTCCAGCTTGCATCGTCGTGACAACCACTCAAGGGCGCAAGGTACTCTTTTGATATGTTGGAATATGGGACCGAAGTGGTCAGAGATCGGGTTCCAGGAACTAGGACAGAAATACTGTCACCTGTTGTAATAAAATTGCAAAAGCTTACTCGTCGAATAAACGATATGTGGAATAAAATCAACTAGTCAGGGCTTCCAGCCGAAGAAATATATAACTTCCAGGACGAGAATGGGGTGCGATAATGATAATTTCATTCGAAACTAGTCTGAATAGCATAATGTTGATATCATCCAATCTTGCCGCGTAAGCTCATGGCATGCCACAATGGCTCCTGGCTTTGTTTGAAGCTCTATTAACCTTCCGAGCTAAATATTGCTTTCTTTCCCAAGTTAGCGACAGCGGGAGGATACAGAGCAGATCAGTCAACTCACATTTCCAAAGAAGGATCGTTACTTATATAACCTCCTTTGAGAAAGCGTTCGGTTATACGTAAAGCGCGATGATGCATATCAGAATGAATCATGAGATCCTCCACATCTTCCATGATGATTGCAAGAAACGCTTGACCTCTTGGTGTTTGATCCAGTCGAACCATTTCAGCAGAATATGCCTCTACCTCAAATCCCGCCTGTTCCAGCTCACTTCGAAGGATTGATTCAGTCAAGACCCAATCAAAATTTTGGAGGACCTTGTTCAATGTTGCTCCATCTGGACCACCAGAACGAATACAACGAACTATATCCGTGATCAGGAGCGAACCACCTGTGTGAAGTACACGCCACGCTTCTCTGATGAAAGTGCGCCATGAGTCTTTATGCAGGCGGCCATCGAGCCTACAGCCCCGAATGAAATCGGTTGAGTCTGAGCGGCGGGGGATCGTCCCATCCAGATTGCTCATTGGCAAAAGGAAGACATTGGCCGGAGTCTTGTCCCGGCGAATATCGCCAATGGTTGTGTCGTAATGGTCCATGGCTGTTACTGAGATGGATGAGTCAAATGATGCTATGCGGTCGGACCATATCGAGCTGCCCGCTCCATAGTCAACTACTCGTCGACCTTTCAGTGAGTATACGTCAGGGTCCAAATAGGACTTCACATGGACAACCGCTGCCAGTCCAACCTCCTTGGCACTGCTGAATGGCGGTCGTAGTTTGAATGTTGGGCGATCTGACAATTGACTTCCCAAGAAATTGATACGATTGTTGTCAAAGACCTCGAGGCTTTGGTCATTGATGTCAACAGACGCAGAATCGTCTATCGCAGTGACATTCGACACACAACCGCTGGGAATGGGCCGGTCCAGCAAAGAGCCTGTATGTGGGCTCATCGATAGAAATTCACCTAATTCAACAATTAGTGCGGAGCTTAGTTACTTGTTGCAGTGACTGTATCTTACGCATCGATTCCATGTCTGCTGCATACGGTGGGCAGTCTGAAAGAGCGAAGACAATATCTGAAATCGAGCTTACTGAAATATTCCTATTTCAGTTTCCTCAACCATCTCTAGCCCATCTGACCCTGCTGACAGATATGAGATTGAACCAGTGGGTGTTCCTGGTAGAATATCTCTACAGATCTATTGAATACGAGTTCTACATCTGCAATATACCATTACACAATGAACAGCTTTTTAATATTGCCGCGAATTCCTACAAAATTCCGCCGCATTCTGTGAACTGTCAGCTGTGACTCAGAACGAATCAATCCTCTAAGGTCTGCGCAAGAGTTTCCTATTCCGGAACACCTTTCCGGTTTCATTCTGGACTTTATTCTGGACTTTATTCTAGACTTTATTCTGGACTTTATTCTGGACTTTATTCTAGACTTTATTCTGGACTTTATTATGGACTTTATTCTAGACTTTATTATGGACTTTATTCTAGACTTTATTCTGGACTTTATTCTGGACTTTATTCTGGACTTTATTCTGGACTTTATTCTGGACTTTATTCTGGACTTTAATCTGAAATTTTATTCCAGGGTCATGAATCAGATAGCCTTGACTACGCTAGGGAAAGATCTTGGTGTACGGCGCGAACACTACAAGCGCCTTATAAAAAATAAAAAAATAAGGAGACAACGTGATGAACTACACGACTGAGCGGCTGTGAATGCCAAGAATTGCTATCTCACTCAATACATAGTGCCTCAAAGGTTCATTATAAAAGACTCGTCCCCAGACACATGATAGCCGCATTTCCGTCATCAATATGTATTTCAGTATAAATTCACAATCTACCAATAACAACTTTTACTCAAAATGCCGACGAAGAGCATCTGGGTACGATACGACAGGGGTACCAAAGCCAGCCCCGCCACCAAAGCCACGGTAGCGACACACCAACCAGCCAGTATGTATCGTGGACTAACATATACAAGTATTTACCAAGCTTGCTAATATATACTATAGATACACCGATCAAGCGTGAAGTGCAGAGCATCAATGCTACCTTGCAAGGCAGGAAACCGGGTAATAAAGGAAAATCGATATTAGGAATTGAAGATGTTTGGTTCTGGAAAGCATTGCTGCTCTATATAACATGCAAATCTTGATTTCAAGTCAGGTGAAAGAAAGTGTTTCGGAGCTCGATACCTTCTTGATGACCCAGAAAGATAAAGATATAAGCATTGTCCGCTGCTGCCGCGGAAACTCGCATTGATACACAACTTGTCGAGGTGTTTTTGGTTAAAGCATCAATCTGGTACATCGAAGTAGCGAAGACGGCATTCGCAACTTGCCGGCCAAAAAATGATTCAATTGGCTCCAGGCGACAACCTTCAAGCAGGAAGTCTGGGAACGGATGAATCCTTCCACCATTAGGCAGATAGCAGTATCGATAACCATCCGCCATCTCTATTCTAGTCTCAAACAAATGATATGCGATATGTTCAATCTTGCTACCCATAACCTCGATCCTAAGCATGCAGCCTATCGACCCTTCAGAATGAATAGCCATTGAGACAGCTGCTCCAAATTTTCGGGGTTGGCCTGGCAAGGCCCGCTTGATGATAGCTTCAGCTAAATAGAGAGGAAAGAGATGCCCGCAGACTTCGATAGAGGCGTTCGTATAGTACTGATTGTCTCCGTTGAAAGATTCGATCCAGGTAATTATTGTAGTATAGTTGGAGTGTGAGAGTGTAGTGATATGTCTTGTCGACTGTTGCGGCGGGAATGCTGGTAATATAAGGGCTTGGGCCGCCATATTTTCAGTGCTGTTTGCCTGTTCTGTATGTTGTCCTAGTTGTCGCAAGTCTGTATATTGAGAACTCCCGGCGCCGCTCGATTCCATATTAGCACCCCTACTAATTGTATAAAGCGACTTCGTTGTACGGGATCCATATTTTCCCTTAACCGCTTTGCAAGTAATTGACATCGGCCGGAACTCAACTTCTCTATACGCGTGAGAAGTTCTTTCCGTTTCGCTCTTCCGGGAATATGTCCCTTGGATTTTGTCGCGGTCCGGATTAAGGAATAAGCCAATCCATTGCCGCCCATATGTATCAGATGGGCTTGATATGATTGGCCTATCCTTGGGTAAGACCGTCCACCATCAGTAGATTCGCTAATACTAAATTCTACAGAGCTCTAGAGCTAAAGTGATAAGTGAGAGAGTTGCTTCATTGCCAAAATGGCAATCGAGACAGTCTAAGCCATGAGAGTACTCCAGCTTGTTAAGTAAAGCTAGCCAAGTGCTATCACCCTCTAAGTCTTCCTCTTTTAATGGCACTGTATGATATTTTGAGTTCAGAAGTCACGATGAGAGGGTTCGCTTCCTTGCTTCCAGCCGGCTCAGTAGCCTTGTGATCAAGGTTGGGTATACGTGCTTCCATGTTCTTATCCAACTGCTCCCCCAAATTGTTTCAGAACACATTATCGCGGCATGGAGATCTACCGGAATTATTGGACAGTGCTCGTCAGCGTCATATAGCTCGTCAACTTATCGGAACTTCTTGAGGCAAATAGAATAGAAACAATTTCTCCTTCGTGGCACAGCAAATCTCAAGATTCAATTGGTGTCAGTCAGTCGCGTCAGGTAAACATAGCGCATCACAGCAGACCTGCTTAGACACAATCAGACCCTCCCGATCTCGTGACGCTCGATACCAAAGCCTGAATATTCAAATGCTTGTAATTGAATTCCAGAGGTACGTTTGATGCTGGCTGCGAGTAGGGAAGTCCGCTGAAAGTACAAATGCGTTTCAAGACTACGCCGCTGCACCCAGCCCTGCCAGGATAACGACCATGCCTTCCTCCCAATGCCCACGGAGCCCCAGAGAATCAT